>PVJH01004875.1:0-119532 GCA_004026705.1 Nesogale talazaci | reverse complement strand
TCCAGGAAGTCCTGAGGTTTCTGGGTAAGGGAGACTTTTTTAAAGCAAACATACCTGATTTTATACCCTAGAAATGCATGTGGCTTTCTCGGGAGGAGGAATCTGTGCTCCTTTCCCAGGGTGTTTCCATTGCTCAGGGGATTCTGGCTGGATACGGGGGCAGGATCCAGGGAGGCACCTTTGAACAGCACATCCTCGGCGTTCACTTTGCTGCTGGACTAAATGGCACAGAAATTTCCTCACTTATTCGGCAGCAATCCAGTTCCCGAATCACTGATGGTATCTCTACCTCTGTCCAGTCAAATCACGAAACGGTACTGTATTCTCATCACCCCTCAGGGAGGGCAGAGCCCAAACACTGTCCTCCTTGGGGAGCGATGGCATATATGCCGAGAACCAATGTGTGTGAGAGGGCAGCAAACATCACCTTCCCACCTGAGAGGGAACCACCTGGGCCCCACAGCCACTCAGGCCTTACTCAGTCATTCTCTAGCCAGGTGCAAAACTGATGTGATATCCCAGGTATCGAATCTCGAAACAAAATCACCTCTCCCACTTGAATTCTCAAACACAGATTCCAGTATGCGTTACTGATCTTCTGCATCATAACATCTGATGTGTATCCTTTCATGTATTTCTTAAATCTCTCTCTCCTGATTATCTATATACATACATACATACATACACATATACACACATATATCCTAACCATACCTCAATTATTGGGTATTCACTTTATTTCCATTTTTCTTCTCTCTTTTTCTTCATTGCCTAACCACGACAACGAGGCAATGAAGTTCTTATGTACAGAATCTCCCACATGCCTGCTTTAATTTTTATGAGTTAGTTTCCCAGAAACTGAATCATATAATATAAAATACATGTGTTTTTGTATTAACAGAGCTTGCTAGATTGTTTTTTTAAAATTCACCAGACCGCAACCATGTATAAGCATTTTCTTCCCCCCCCCCACCCCACTGACCCCAGTGATGGGTCTTCTCACGTTCTTCTCAATTCCCCACCCCTGCTCCAGTGTGATGAAAGAGATAGGATCTCATTGTAGTGGGTTCATTGGTGGCCCTACAAAGATATGTTCTACTTCTCGGAGACTAAATGTAACCCTCCTTTTTAATGGACAGAGGTTCTCTGCAGATGTAATGAAATGAAAGACATCAAGATGAGCGCACCCTGGACTGTTGCAGCAAAAGGGAAGTCCCTTAACACAATGAATGGACCCAGTGGCTGCAACAATGGACTCACATGTAAGAACAGCTGTTTTGTAGTGTCCCTTTCGTCTGATTCTATATACTTCAGAATGCTATGTTTCCATCTCTCTGATACTTCTCTGAAGAATTCTGTGCTCTAAAAATTTAGACTACGTCACAATGGCAGCTTTGGTATTCTTGAGGTATTCAAATTGTGTTTCTTCTAAACATGCTTTGAGCGTTGAGAACAAAATGAAGGATGAAGGTGTAAGACTAAGGCGGATGGGGTTAGGTTTCCTAGTGAAAATCCTTGTAGCGCAGCCCTCGCCAGCCTGTGAGCAAATGCACTGTTGTGATAAAAAAAATATTACTTGGCACAATATTCCTGGCTTTTTCCTTATTAATGCAACTTTAATTTTCTTCAAACTTCTTCATAATAAGTTCTGCTAGTGGTCCTGTCTCCTTCAATAAAATCTATCAAGATTACCTTTCTGAAATCCCCCCAAACAGTCACCACAACCTTGTAAGTTTGCCTTTCTGTCTTCAATATAATTGGCCCAGCAGATCTCCTCTGCACCTACCAGTTTCATTGGACTTTTTATAAAGGCATCGTAACAAGACTAAGAGAAGACTTGTTACTCAGAGATCTTGTCTGCAGTCATCCACAGATCACAAAGAAATATTTAAACACATTTTGTTTGGAGTAAGCTCATGCATGCATGAACTAAAGCCCTAAAAACACTACTTCTCTCTCCCCTCCACCCCAATACTTCTTGGTTCACTCTTGTATTTTAATCCAACCACTTTGACAAATATTTCTTATTGATCATACTAGCATTTTTTCACACGTCTCTTGACTTTTATAGGTATGAAATCATGCCATCAATTTTGAAAATGACAATTTATATATTAAGCTCTACTAATTACCCAAGGCTGCAGTCTTTGGTATGAATTGGACCTTGACGTAAAGAACATCCACATGTTCACAACTAGATCAACAGAGAGCATCATGATGAATGAAGAAAAGATCGAAGTTGTTAAGGATTTTTATCATGTTTGAATCCACAATCAACGCTCATAAAAGCAAACAGTCAAGTTGTATTGGCCAAATCTACTACACAAGACACCTTCAAAATGGAAAAGGGCAAGGATATTACTTTGAGGATTAATTAATGTACCTGCCCAAGGCATGGTATGTTTTCCGTCATCTTATATGCATGTAACAGTTGGCCAAATGAATAAGAAAATCTGAAGTAGAATTGATGCCCTTGAATTACGGTGTTGTTGAAGAATATGGACAGCACGTGGGCTATTGAGAAGAACAAACAACTGGATCTTGGAAGAGCTACGGCCAGAAGGACCCTTAGAAGTGAGGCTGGAAAATTTTGTCTCACCTACTTGGCACATGTTATTAGAAGAGACCAATCCCTGGAGAAGGACACCATGCTTGGTAAAGTTGAGGGGCAGAGGAAAAGGGAAGGCCCTCAATGAGATGGATGGCTTTAGCAAGAAGAACAAGTATGAGGCTGGTACAGGCCTGGGCAGCAGTTCTAGGAGTAGCCGTCAACTCCCTAGCACTAACAACCACAACAGCAACGTTAATGACGCTAGTTATTTTGGGTCTCACTAAATTCATTGCCACTTCTCAACAATCTTGAGTAATCCTGGTGGAAGCAAGTATCCTTAGCTCTAGACGATTGTCAAACAAACAAACAATCAAACAAAACCCGCTGCTGTGGAGTTGGTTCTGACTTGTGGGGAGCCCACTGGTTTCAGAGAAGAGCTGCATTCCTGAAGTTTTTCAAAGGCTGTCATCTTATGGAGATTGCGAGGACTCTCTTCTGCAGTGAAACCGGGTGAATTCACATCCTAACCTTTTGTTTGGTACATGGGCGCAACTTGTTTCCAACCACTGGCATCCTTTGAAGGCTTTAAATATGACCCTAAATTTTTACTCCTTCCTATATCCATGCTGAACCCTGGTGATGTAATGGTTATGGCTTGGGCTGCTAATGCAAAGATTGAAACTGCCAGTTATTCCATGGAGAAATGTGAGGGTTTTTACTCCCACAGAGTTACAGGCTCAGAAACCCATGGAGGCAATTCTATCCTGTCCTATAGGGTGGCTATAAAGTTGGAATTGACTATGGAGTTTGTGTGTGTGTGTGTGGTGTGTGCATGTGTGTGTGTGTGCAGGGATGTGTCTCTCCCTGCCCTTGACACAAGACCATGACCTTAATATTCTGAGTCTACGCCGAGCCATGTGAGTGCTTAGGTCAGTGGTAGGCTAGTCATTGTCGATATGAGATGGATCTTGGTTTTAAGGAGAGAGTACCAGAAAGATTTTTTACTTATGTTTTACAGACTATGCCAAAGCACCTGATGGTGTGGAGCATAGCAAAGGGTGGGTAGCTTTGAGAAGAATGGCCATCCAAGAACTCCACCTGTGCTCATGAGGAAACTGTGAACGGATCAAGAGACCGTGTTGAGAATGGAAGAAGGGGCGACTTCCTGGTATAAAGTCAGAAATGTGTGTATCAGGGTTGTAACCTCTCATCACACTTATTCCATCTGTGTGCTGGACAAATAACCAGAGCAGCTGAGTTGTATGAAAAAGAATGTGGCATCAGGATTGGAGGAAGTGTTATTGGCAACCCGAGCCAAGCAGATGACATAACTTTGCTTGGTGAAAGCGAGGCCGACGTGAAGCACTGGCGGAGGAGGATCCAGGACAGAAGTCTTCAGTATAGATAACACTCAATGTACCGAAGGCCAACATTCTCACAACTTGACCGACAGGTAATATCATCACAGATGGAGAAAACATTACAATTGTTAAGAATTTTATATTGCTTAGATCTATAACATTGCTCATGGAAACACCAACCGAGAGATCAAACAATGCATTGCATTAAGTACATCTGCTGTGTAAGAGCTCTTTAAACTATTGAAAAGCAGGAAGGTTACTTTGAGGATCAAGGTGCCCCTGACCCAAGCCCTGGTACTTTTGATTGCCTCATATGCTTGCTAAAGTTGGAAATGAGTAAGGTCGACCGAGGAAGACCCCATGAATTTGAATTATGGTACTGGCAAAGAATATTTAAAGAACTGCAGATTGCCAACAGAAGAAACGGCTCTGTCTTGAAAGACGGCCAAAGCGCTTCTTAGTGACTTTGTCTCCTGCACTCAGGAGATGGACACACTTGGAGAAGGACTTCACGCTGGGTGAAGGAGAGGGGCAATGAAAAAGAGGAAGGTACTTCACAGGAGAGATCGACACAGTGGCTGCAAAAATGGGCTCGAAAATAAGAACAACTGTAAGGATGGCTTAGGGCTGGGCAGTGTTTCCTGCTGTTGTACATCGGGTTTCTGCAAGTCTGAACTGACTGTAAGATGCCTAACAAGACGTTAGTAAACATGATGTCATCCAAAGCCTAAAAAGTGCTTGTGAGATTGAGCTTGTTCGTGCTCCTCTGTCACTGCCATGAGAACACGCCTGGGCTGGCCTGCTGGAGGATGACCACACACTGTGTGAAGTCTACTTTTCCCAGCTGCTCCAGCAGCTACCAACCGTAGGATCAGAGAACTTCAGTGAGCTGACCACAGACATGTCAGCAAGCTCCGTCCAGACTTCCTGCTACATCACTATTGTTATAGGCCACTGCTGTCTGGTGATGCTGTTTGTTATCCAGCATCATTGTGGCAATTGGAAGTTGGTACTCTCTCTGATGCCCGAGTTTAATAGAAAACAGCCTTTGATTTTAACCAATTAGAATTTGGTAGTTTGTTAGCTTCTAGTGGGTAGTCTGTCACATTTAAGGAAAACAGAAGCAGAAAGTAATTTTAAATAGTGGCTACGTTTTACAAATGTCCTTCTTATGTGTATTATTGTTATTTTCCTGTTTGTAGTTTATTGATGAGAGGCATTCTTTTGAAAGAGTTTCTGACTTTTAAAGCTTGTTTATATTCTAGGGACGGCTCCTTTTTGGTCTTAGTATAGCATTCTTTTGATATGTTTATTGCTTTATTTGATAGTATTTTATTAAAAATTTGTAACTATGTGTATAAGTGAACTTTTTCTTGGCCTTTCTTTATATTTCCTTTATCAGGATTTAAAATAAGCATTATGTTGGCTTCAGAAGAACTAGCAAAGGAGTCTAAATGCCAGAAAGAGCATGAAGATTTGACTAACATAACCCATAAACTTAACTTACTTTTATATAATTAATCTACTTATATATAGAATTTCCATCATATGTATTAGCAAAATAATCTTTCCATGAGGTAATAAATTATGTTACTAAACTAAAATGTAAACTTATAGATTTTAAGTAAATATTTAATAGATTATGTTAGAGCATAAACCTATAAAACTGATTTTAATAAAGTATTAGTTCAAAGAATATTATCAATTTGAATAAACGCTTCAAAATAATTCCAGGATTGAAATTGAAAGTATGACACAGTTTGCTTTGCCTTGGTTTTAGATATTTCCTATAAAAACACAGAGCACAGCTAAAGCTGCACACAGAGAAAAATGTATGTCTTTAGAGTTAAAACAGCTGTTATTAGACTAACAATAAATAAACATTGTATGTATCTCATAAAGAACAAAGACAGAAGAAATTAGCACCTCTAAAATAAAAGAACAAAATTAAATGGAACTCAAAGTGGTAGAAAAACAAAAGCGAAAAGCTCAATTTTTAAAAGACTGATCTCCATTTCCTGAGGATAATTCAGAGGAGAAGAGGATTGTATACAAAACTAGGAATGAGAAAATATACAAATGCAAACGTGCACACACAACAATGAGACTACATTTAGTCTTTCTGCCACAGGTCCGAAAACCTAGCAGAAATGAATGCTTTCTCAGAACACCAGGATTAAGTTGACTCAACCAAAGCAAAAAACCAAACTCGATAATAACTCATAGAGTTGCTCCTGTGGTGTTGTGAGACTGTAATTTTTTATGGGAATAGGCAGCCCATCTTACTCCCAAACTGACCAAGTAGAAATAAAAAATTCAGTTTGAAGAGATCAAAATGGTGGGCAAAGATCTTTCATTAAGGAAGATGTGGTAGAACTAAGATTAAATAATTTCACAGCTGTTTCCATGTAACATTTGGAGGACAGAAGACTCCTTTGGGAAAAAAGGCAAAGTAGCTCCTAAAGTCATTTTATGAACGATGCAGATGGTTACTTTTCAAAGTGTTCTCCTCACCAACAGCATCAGTATCTTGTGAGCTGACTTCTAGGCAATTCTGGCTCATTGTGAGTCTCCCGAACAGAGTAGTGCTGCCTTTTGAATTTCTGAGACTTACATCTTTGAGGGAGTAGACAGCTCCCCAAAGTCATCACGATGGGATGCATACTTTATGACCCTTTCCTAGACTTATTGAATCAGAAATTTAGAAACTTTGGGTGCAACGGCCCAGGAGTCTAAGGCCCTCAAGTGATCCAAGTGCAAGCTAAAGGCTGAGTATGACAGCTGCAGAGGAAGCTGGGGTGATTTTATGTTCACGAGGTTGTCAAGTACTTTGCTTTCAGCAATACTTCTTCAGAATGACCTGCTTCCCTTTCTTTTCCTCAACAGTAAAAACCATCTCCAGATTTATGACATGAACTCACTCACACATCTTTCTTTGTCGTAAGATATTTTTTAGTTACTAACTTTGTAGATATATGGAGATGGCCAAACATTTAGCTATAAATTGGCTTGGAAAAGCCCTTTGAAAGATTGCAGCGCACTCTGAGGACAGAGGAGGAACCGTGGAGAGCAGTGCCAGGAATACGAGGGGCAATGGGGATTCCTGTTGGCAGGAAAAGTTTCAAGTGTGGAGCGAGGTGCATGGCAGTACAATAGGTATCAATAGCCGTGTCTGTTTATAGAATGACAGGGAAAGTAGGTCTTACTACATGATTATTTTTATGTTGCTGAATTCTACTTAATTTCCCAAATGAAAAGTATATTTTCCTTGTAAGGCCAAGCCGATTACACTTAAAAGGACATTTTAGTACATTTTTCATAATGAAACCAAGATCTGTGGTAAAATGTACATTACGCGACATGGACATTTCACATATATCCTCTCACACCTCCTTACACTCTTGGCCATGGAGTCAGTGCTAACTCATGGTGACCTTATCAGGCTGCAGTGAACTGCTCCCTGGGGTTTCTGAGATGTTTACTCTTTACTGGAACCGAAAGCCTCAGTTTTCTGTCACTGAGCGGCTCCTGGTTTCCAACTGCTGACCTTGTAGCTAGCAGCCCAAAGCATAACCACTACCTCACCAGTGCTGCCATCCTCCCCTATGATCTGACTGTGGAAAAAATATATATCTTATTAGCTCTGTTAAAAAAAAATTATGGTGAGGATAAAGAATGGGTCAGGAAAGTTTGGGAACTTGCCCAAGGACCCCCAATTTCATACAGGATTGAAAATTAGGTTTGTCTTGCTTTAATCCTGCCTTGGCTCCTTCTTTGAAACCTCCCAAACCGAGTTGGCTCCCAAGAAACCCAATTCTGTCTCCTGAAGACCCTTTTCCCCTTCCCTAGGAGACAGCACATGTCCCTTGTTCATTTAGACTCGCTTCAGCGCTAAAGTCCTTCAAGAGTGTTTTTTATTGCTTTGGCCCAGAGAGCAACAAATCATTACACATGCTATATAAAAGAAGTGATTTGAATATTAATAGCTCATTCATTTGGGGATTAAGAGCTTGAGGTTTACTTTGGCACCCAGAGGGACCGTAGTTACCTGTATTTCTGGTTTTCAGAAGACTTCTAGGTGTAACTGATAACTAGCTTCCCGAGTCTGAATTTTCTGGCAGTTGACAGGCCTGCAATAAGCAGCTCAGATTTCTGTGCCTCCGACCACCCACAGGGAGGAGGCAGGAGTCTGTCAACAGTGTGGTCTCCTCTAGAGCGCCGTCTTGTGCACAAGGCTCTGGCTCCTCACACGGTCACAAGGCACACCGGCCAAGATGATTAGGCTGTCATAAACAGAGACTCCCAAGAGCAGGAGTTATAAATGGGGCTGAGGAACAAGCAGACAACTCCCCATTGAAAAAAGAGGAGGCTACATTATTTGTATTTGCCTGTATGTTGCTGACTCAGTTGGCCTTCAAGCAGCAGTTCTCAACCTGTGAGTCTCGACTCCATTGTGATTTACATTACGGTTTGTCACTGTAGCAAAATGACAGCTATGAAGAAGCAATGAAAATGTTATGGTTGGGGGTCAGTGTCACATGAGGAATGGTATAGATGGTGGAGAACCACAGTCTTACAAAAGGAGAGGACTGCAAGTCTGTCCAGTGGTCAGGAGTGTGGGTCTCATTTTCTGAGTGAATGGTTAGGCACTGGGTCAAGACCCAGAATTCTAGGCTTCATCCCTCATCTTTGAATCCATTTCCCAAAGTCCCTGTAATGTGAAATTGTGTTTACTTTTAACCTCCTACATGGTCAGTAAGTCTCCAAGTGGCTTATAGAATTTGAACTCAACCATTAGCCTAATGGTTGCTGGTTCAAACTCCCCCAGGGGCAGTCGAAGAAAACCTGAAGATCTGCTTCTGTAAAATGACGAGCAAGGACACTCGGTGAAGTTTTCTTCAGTAACAGGTGAGGTCACCGTGTGCCGGAATCCATGTGATGGAAACTGGACTTTGGGGACTAGTGAAGCTTCTAAACTAAAGAAGAGCTAAAATCCACCTCCCATGTATACAGTTTTCCATCACTTTCTTCCAGTTCATTGGTAAAATGTAGAGTTCAACCAGAGAGGCATGTTCAGAGTTGGAAGGTCTGGTGGCATGCAGATGCTAACCAGAAGTCAACGACTCTGTGGGAGTAAGATGTGGCAGTTGGCTTCCGTGAAGACAGACCCCCTTGGATGTCCTATCAGAATGTTTAACTCTGTCCTATAAAGTCCTTAGGCGTCAGAATCAACTGGACAGCCATGGGCTGGTTTGATGTTCAGTAAGTTACCATGCCATTCCTGGCTCTAAACAACAACTGAGTTTGATGCAAACCACCATTTAGAGATGGTTTTTCTCACCATCACAATTCAGAGCAAAGTCTTTTGTGAGAGCTTTGATTATCTTCATAAATACCACCGACAATAAAAGATAAAATATCGACATTGCTTTATTACCTGACAATCATTTGTGATGAGAGGAAACAAGTATATACTCGTGGATGTTGACAAACAACATGTGATAGCCTACCCAGTGACATAGGTATGTTGAGCACTGTTTTGGAAATGCTGAATTGTTTTTGCACTCAAAAGAAGTAACAGGGTGGGATCTGAGCAAAGGTTTAATGGTTGAGAATATAAAATGAATATGGACTGGCTGTTGAAAAAAATGAAAGAGCCCTGGTGATGCCGTGGTAAAGTGCTTAACTACTAAGAAGAAGGCCAGTTGTTTCCACACAGCGGCCACTGCTCAGCAGCAGAAAGATGCCTTACAGCTTGTTTCTATAAAGGAGGCTTGGTGAGGAAAGCCAGGGAAATGCTATCAGGCAATTCTACTCTGCCTTACAGGATGGTTATGAATCAGAACTAGACTCAGCAGCAATGGGCTTTGCTTGGGAGTTTGGTAGAAAAAAATTAAAAGAAAGTAGGAAAGAGGAGTAAGGTAACCATCCAGATTTCTCGGTTGCTGAATTCCTCCTTGCCTCATCTTTTTTATCTTTCACTTTTCTATGTATTTTCCTACAGTTGAAATGGTATCTGATGTTTATCCTTTCTTATCTACTAATATCAGAACTTGTCATGGTATACTTGTAGGTGGAATCTGGACTCGCAAAAAGAAGCAGTCAATCAAACAGAATACGGAAATACTGCATGGTTTATAAGAAGAAAAGATGTGCATTAGAATAGTGTTTTTACTATATTTATTCATTCTCCCTGCTGTAATTTGAGCAAGGAGTTTGAGAAGATGGACTATATGAAGAAGAACATAGCGCCAGGGTTGGAGGAGAGTTTACTTACAACCTGTGATATGCAGATGACACAACCCTGCTTGCTAAACCTGAAAAGCACTTGGTCAGTAGCTGGTGAGGTTCAGGGACTGCAGTCTCCCGTACGGAGTGCAGCTTCATGTACAGAACACCACACTCCTCACAGCTGTCCCAAAGAATCACATGAAGACCAATGGAAAAAAAGATGGAAGTTATCAAGGATTTCATTTTGCTTTGATCCACAATGAATGTTTATGGAAACAGCAGCAACAGAATGTTTATGGAAAAAGAAATAAAATGATATAGTGTCAGTGGACAAGTCTGCCTCACAAGACCTTTTTAAACTGCGGGAGTATGAGACTGTCACTTTGAGGACTAAGGATCACCTACCACAAGCCATGGAATGTTGGATTGTCTAATATGTGGTGAAAGTTGGACAGTGGATAAGGGAGACCTCAGAAGAATTAATGCATTTGAATTGAGGTGTTGGTGAAGACTATCGAAAGTAGAAGAAGTACAGCCAGAATGTTCCTTAGAAAGCATGAGGGTGAGACTGCTAATCACAAACTTTGGACATGTAATCAGGAAAAAATACATATCTTACTTGGTAAAGTGGAGGTCAAGGGACACAAGGAATACTCCTTGACAAGATGTATTGACACCACAGCTGCAGGCATGACCTCGAACAATCATGAGGATGGTGCGGTCTTCCTTTCTGTTGTGCCCAGAATCACTGTGAATCAGAATCCACTCGATGTCCTGTCATCATAACAACACTTAGTATCATGCTTTGACCATTCTCTATTCTATCCTTGCATCATAAATGACTGAAAACCAGTGGGGACGGAAAACAACTCTATAGCTGTAACACTGCAAATTTAGCATTCTCTTATGGATTTTCAAGTACAAATAATGCCCACGAAGAGCATGTCTGTGTTTAAACTTATTTTTAAATTCAGGAAATACTGCTAGAAGTAGTCCAGAAGATTACAACATTACTGCTTCAAGACATATGAACATTTGGCAAGCTTTTAATAGAATTATTACTTGCTTTCTAAAATCTTTAGCTAAAAAGATTCTTTATGACTTTTTCTAGGAGTGCTTTGCTCTACTCAAATGCCCACTGGGATCCAATTGTCTTGAGTTCATGTATAAAATGCTGCCTCCAGAGGTTTGAGTCTATTACATAATGACCGAGGCTCTCCTACGAATTCTCGTGAACCATGAGCATATATTGACAACCATTGGAATATTGACAACCATTGGAACCATTGATCAACCTTAGGGGTTCAGTTTTGAAGAAGTTGAAGGTTGTAAATTGGCCAAAAGTTAGTTTAGGGGAAAGGAAAATACCTTAGATTGGGGCTGTAACAGGTGTCCTAGGAAGAGGGATTTACTGAGTTAACAGAGATGGAATATATTAAAACAATAAAGGCAATGGTACCAATAATAATAATAATAATAGTAATAATAATAATAATAAATTTGTTACAGACATAGTCCTAAGTACTACCAAAAGTGTAGTTTTAGTTACCGTACTAAAGGCTTTTACGGGGGAAAACATGTTTCCATGGTTAAGACGTGACTAATACGGGGAGGAATCCACAGATTACTATATGAAAAATAAATGGTTGATGTTTAGTCATCTCAAGATACAGTGAGAACTGATAATATTGAAGAAAGAAGTCCATTTACACTGATGGAAAACCAAAATTGACAGACCACTGGTTGGAATATTTCAACAAATAGATGCAGTAGTGGAAGTCCTATCTGGCCAGTGGACTGGAAAAAAATCCAGGCATGACAATTCCAAAGAAAGGTAACCCAGGCATAAATGATTGAACAATATAATTAATACCATATGCAAGTAAGATTATGATGGAGGTAATTGAAAAACGACTGCAGCATTTTTATAAGCATTTTATAAAGTACTGCCAGAAATTCAAATTGAATTTAGACAGGACATGGAATGGGGGATATGATTATTGAATCAGATGGATCTTGGTTGAAAGCAGAGAATGCCAGAAATATATTTTAACTGTGCTTTATTCACTCTGCAAAGACATGCAATCGTGTGATCATAACAAATTATAGATGCCATTCGAAGGAAGGGTTATTTCAGAGCACTGGTGCTCATGTGGAACTGTAGCTAGTCCATGAGATAGTCACTTAAGTTGAACGGAAAGGAGAGAGCTTGGTTTAAAATCAGAAAAAGTGTGTACATCACTAGCATATACTTTTGCAGTGCTTATTCCATCTGTATGTGAGCAAATAGCCTGAGAACCCAGACTATAGAAAGATGAATATGCAGCACCACAGCTAGAGAAATAGTGATAATTCTGCAATATTTAGTTGACACAACCTCGCTTGTTGAGGGTGAAGAGGATTTGAAGCACTTAGTGATGTGGATCAAAGGCTTTGATCCGAAGCACTTAGTGATGTGGTTCAAAGGCTTTGATCTGGAGGGCACGTTCACATGAAGAAAAGAAGAATCCTAACAGTTGAACCCAAAAACAACCTCACACTACAAGGAGAAAATATCGATGTTTCAAAGGATTTCACTTTGTTTGAGTCCATAATCAATGTCTATAGACGCGGCACTCAAAAAAAAAAATCAATGGATGTAATGCATTGGTCGAATCTGTCACAAAAGACCTCTTCCAATCAAAGTACTTGAGAGAGCAAAGCTGTCCCCTTGAGGGACAGTATTTTCAGCTGCTTCACTGCATGTGAAAACAAGACAACGAATAAAGAAGACCAAAGATGAAAAATTGATATGTTTGGATTATGGTTTTGGCAAAGAAGATGGGATCAATGTGCTGTCACAAGAACAAACACATCCATCTTTCTCATACGGCCACAATGGGGATGGCCCGATTTCATCTGATGTACTTTAGATGACTCTCATGGACATGACCTGACACTGGCACTGTCACAAAGGGTTCCCCAGCAGTGGTGGGGGGCGGGAAGGGGGTAACAGACAGCATAGTGTCTGGCTACAGGGGAGAGTGGCCATCGATTTTGTAAATAGGGAAAGTACAATCTGTAGCACTTTGTGTCTGTCTGTTCATAAAACTTTCCTAAGTATCTTATAACGGGTGTTCATCTTTGACTGCATGATCATTGAGTGGATTTCTCATGGCAAGAACTCAGTACATATTTGCAGAATTTCAGTTGAATATCTGTTTTCTTCCTGTGCGTCATTTGAATTGGGAGTTTTATTCATATCTTTGAGATAGAGCTCATCTCTACCCATGGGATCCATTCATGGTCCCTTTGTGATTTTGTCCTTCTGCCAAACGTGAAAGGGGTCCTGGTGGTGCAATACTTAAGCACTCAACTGAGCGTGGAAAACCTGGTCCTTTGAACCCATCAGCAGATCTCTCTGGAGAACAGAAGTGGCAATCTGTTCCCATCAAGATTACAGCCTGGGAAGCACCAGGGGGGCAGCTGTGAGCTGGAATCTACTGAATGGCACACAACAGTGAGAAGCCAACTAGAAGTGCTAGAAGTGTACATCTCACACAAATGGCTTCACTATCATGTGTGTTGCCACCTCCTGGGGCGGCAGTTCTTAACCTGTGGGTTGCGACCCCTTTGTGGAGGGGGTGTTGAAAGACCCTTTCACAGGGGTCACCCGATTCATAAAAGTAGCAAAATGACAGGGATGAAGTAACAACAAAAATACTTTTATGCTTGGAGGGGGTTCACCATAACTGAGGAACTGTATGAAAGGGTCGTGGCATTAGGAAGGTTGAGAACCACTGGCCTAGGCTTTCAGGCCCAAGCAGAACCTTTGCTCTCCATGTTCTCTCTGCCCAAAGGCTCTTTCTATGCTGTGCCCCCCCCCGCCCCGCCCGCAACCTCTGCTGTCCAACTGGTGCCTCTCCACATGTGGCCCGCTGAGGACATTTAACCAGTCCGCTGGGTATTTTTGCCACCGCTGCTGCCCTGCTTAGCAGTCAATTCATCCCAGGCCCACAGTGAATTTGTTCACACACACACACACATATTTTTAACTATAGTCTGGCCCTTCCACGGTCTGAGGGACAGTGAAATGGCCCCTGATTAAAAAGTTTGAGGACCCCTGCAACCATAACGCTAAGGTGGGTTCTACCCTCTGCACTCAGCATTTCTGTTATTTGCTGAGCCCCTTGACTGTTAGTCTGCATGACAATTTGAAATTGCTATGTCAAATTCTGTAGTTTACACACACGTTTGTACTCAAAACGAGAAAGGATGTACATTGATTCATATCCTCAGGGATACCCATACAATGGCAACAAAGAGTTTCATGAAATTAAAAACTAAGAAGTGAAACAGGGTTCAGCAGTTCCCATTGTACTTTTGTTTGTTCAGTGACCAATCAAAAAAGCTGTTTAAAACACAGAGCGAGCTGACCTCAGAACCAATGAACAAGACCTCAAACCAAAATCACAGCCATCAAGTTGATGATGACTCATAGTCATCCCATTGGACAGGGTAGAATTGCCCTTGTGAGTTTCTGAGACTCCACTCACTCACTCACTCACTCACCCACTCACTCACTGCCACTGAGGGGATGTCAAGTCATAGCGACTCTCAAGGACAGAGTAGAACTGCCCCTACGAGTTTCAGAGACTGATCAAAAGCCCCCTCTTCCTCTCATGGAGCGGCTAGTGGCTTCAAACAGCTGACCTTGCAGATCTCAGCCTGAGTAGCCACTATGCCACCAGAGCACCTCTACCTATTAACAGGAGACAGCCAAGAGTTTGAAATGCAGAATTATTTCTTTTCTACATGTCCCCTACCTCCTCCCCAATCCCCCTCCAAAAAACCACAAGTCCCCTAAGTCCCAGACCAATGGTTATTTTATGTCATTTTATTCACTCATACACGGCTGGTTCTCAATAATTTTCCCCAACACATGAATACAAAAAAAATGTTTCTATGACGATGAATGAAGCTGCATTATATTTATTATCCTTATTTTGATAGGCTTGCACTTTGATGTAAAAATAATCGTTAAAGTAGAACATCGTTTCATTTTCCCATAAAGGGTTTTCCAAGGCTAACACATGGCAGCGATGGTCTTTGTATTGTGGCCATGGTTTTCTGTCACTGACTCTACTAACTGAGTTGGTTCAACATGACTTCCCTGCTTTCCCCACCACTCCTCCTCCCTTTCTTCAAGATCTGAGCTTGGGAGGGAAGCTGTGAGGTCACAGGTGGCTGAACAGGAGAATTGTCAGGTCCCGTGCAGGAGATCTGAGTTTGTTTTCTGGCCAACGCACCGCCTGTTTATTCTGGCCAATGCATCAATGCACTCGTGTACCCCCAATCCCAGCTTCCGTGCTAATATCATGTGGAACAGGAACTAGGATGGGCTGGGAAACAGGGGCTGGTGACTTAACCCTGTCCATGAAAATCCAGTGAGGGACAATAGTCCAAAGCCAAGGCATACAGGGTTGCCAGTCAGATCAACATGGGACGCTATCTTTCAGGACACATTTTCTCACATGTGTAAGCACATAATGCCTCTAAAGGAAACCAACCTGGAAGGCACTGCCATCAGTGAATTGTTTAAGGACCCAAAGCATTTGACAATGCAAATTGAAAAAACAGAACTTCTCTCCGTGCTTTTATGATTTTTAGGATGCATTTAAAAACTGTTGTCTAAATAAATCATATCAGTCTACTTCCTGATTGGGGGGTGGTAAAGGGGTGGGTGAACAAGTAAGTGAAAAGGGAAGCTAGGGGAGAAAACAGAGAAGAGGATTTCCTTACGCACACATCTGCCTTTGCTTCCTCAAGGCTACAGAGCACCAGAACAGGCAAGTGGGCCCATTAATCTGAATGGAAGCTGCCCCATCACATGTCTATTCTCCTTGTAGAAAGTTTTCCCACATGTTTATTCACAGGGCTCTCTCTGTTAATATGATAGCTAACCCTGGTCTTATTGCTTGACCTTTATGAATTAAAAAGGGAAAAAGATTCTCAGAAAAACAAGGTTTTTGTATGATTTAAATAGGTTTTGCCAATCATAAGAATTTTCCATGATGACTGACCATGTATCGATAACCTCTCCTTCAAAACAGAATGATGCATCTTCATTTGTTTTCACAACAAGGAAAGGGGAGGGAAAGAGTGAAAACTTGCCCTTCTTGAAATTTTCCTTTACATGAGTCCTTCTTGTGAATCTTAATGACCCTTCATTGGTTCTAGAATCACGGTTCTCAAATGTGAGCAGCCGCTATCAGAATCACAAGTGGTTAGACCTCACCCCTGGAGTTTATTGTTCAATGGGTCTGGGCTGGGCCAGACAATCTGCATTTGTAACAAGCTTTCAGGGATGCCCATGCAGCTCTAAAGTAATAGTGCTCAGCTGATAGTGATTGCTGGTACTCCCCACTCTCCCAACCAGCCTCCTCTCTGACTTAACTAACCCCCCTCTCCACCCTTGCCCTTCAACTTCTCTGAACAACCTTCGACAATGTCCGGAGACATGGTTTTCACATTTGAGAATGTGTACATTGATTCAATGGGCCTCTAGTAAGCAGAGACCAGAGATACAGATAAACATTCTCCATTTCACAGGATAGGCCCTACAGTAAGGAATTATCCAGGCCCAAATGTCAACTGTACTACTGTTGAGACAACCTGTTTTGGAGGTCCTCTGTCTCTGTCTCTTGAAAGGCACAACGTTTAACAAGAGTTTAAATAACAGGCCAAACAAGAGCTACTCATTTCAGAAGTCGTCAACTAAAGTGGGATGATGTCACAGAAATTAAATTAATTGGGTGGTGTCTCAAGCAGATATCTTTTGTCATCTTTTTGTGTCTGTCTGTCTCTCCCACATTCACATGGCCATTAAGTGTATACAGCGTCACACAGCCTAGACACTTACTCATTCAGAATGTAAATGAGAACCTATGTCTGGCTGAAGAATTACATGAAGCAGTTGGGATGAGAAAACATCTCATTCCCCAAGGGGCTGCACTCACTGTGTCCAGAGCAGATAGGACTGGATACATTGTCTTGGGGGGAATGAAAATAGCAGGTGCTGCAGGATAATGGAGTTGGAAATAACCCAACCTATTACCTAGCAAGTTCAAGCTTTCTCTTAACTCTTGTTTAGAGATGATAGAACTTTGTTGATATTTTGGCCAAAAGATAGTCAATAATCCTCTTCAGTTAGGCTCAGCATCCCTAGCACCCAAGTCACAAGGGACGCCTGCTCTTAGACAAAGGAAGGGGTCCTCTCTCAGGTGTGATAGCTCTCTTCCCTCACCCCAAATATCCTTTTACCCTCCCATCCTTATTTTAGCAAATATCCAGGCTGGGGTTAAGCATGGTGGACATTTACAAATAACTCCTGTTGCTTCTCCCCTCTAACCTCCATGTCATCTGCCTTAGGGATTTTTTTTTTCTAGCCCTCTCTTCTGAACATCTTGCCACTCTTACCACCTCTTTGATGGTTCCTGTCAATGTCCTTTCTCAGGAGGATGGCTTTTCAGCCAATCTTCCAGTCTCGATTTTTCCCTTCTGCATATTCTGTACAGAGCAAGCACTTGAAAACACCTATCAGATCGTGTCAGTTCACGGTGTGAGACCTTTCATTTGCTACAAAGAGGTCCGAATATCTCGATGGCCTTCCAAGAGACTTCTATACACAAAGACTACCTATATAGGCTACAGCTTACTTCTCTGTCCTCCACTCTCCTTCTTGACTTTCCACTATGTCGCAGCTATTCTGAACTTTTTTGGGTCCCATGAAAGTGCCACCCTCTCCATTAATATTATCCATTGCATGGGTGTTTCCTCTGCTAAAAATACAAGGGGGGGGCAATCTGTTCTGAGAAATGTTTCATTACTTTTTAATTCCATTTCTTTCTGAACTTTTTGAAGCCTTCTTGATGGCCAGATACTGGCCTTTACCTTCTGCTTCATTATTTTAGGTCTCGGCTAATATGGCCCCCTCTGGGAAATTTTCTTACCTCTCCCAAGTCTGAATTAGGTGCCCCACCCAAGTATTCTCATAGCATATTGTAAAACTCCTCGTTGCAATTATATCATGTTGTAATTGTCTGCGTCCCCAGTACACTGAACATGCTAAGTAGCTAGGGTACTCATTTCTGTTTATTTTATGATCATCCTAGCTCCTGTACCTAACAGAGTAGACGGTGCCGAGACAAATACTGACTGGACTTCTTGGTGGGATTTCATAAAACAAGCCAACTTTGGAAATAATCAAACAGGTTGGTAATGCATTTTAAGATCGAATGTGACAGCATTATGAAAAAACAAAACAAAACAAAACCCCAAACACCCCAAACCATTCTCTCCTGTAAATTTTGAGAATTGATTTCCTTATCTAGCCTTCAATAAGGTTTACATTCTTTGTGTCCTGGGTGATGCACAATTAAATGATCCATGACCATCTGGTTCAGACCTCTCCAGAGATCCCTTGGAAGACAGGCCTGGGGATCTGCTTTTAAAGCAGCACGGGGCCTTACTCCTCTACACAGGAGGGGTCAGAGGGCTGACTCTGAATGGGATGCACAGAAACTAGGGTCTAATAGCAGTCTCTCAGCTGGAAGACGCCCAGGAAGCCCATGTGGCTCAGACACCACATCTTAAAGGACAACAATAAGAGGTAAGATCGCAAGCTTGAGGCCACACCACGGAGGTTGCCAGTGGCCGTGGTAAGGATCTCATTTTAAGCCTCATGACAAAGCTTTAAAGAGTTTCCATCCTGGGAGGGACTTCATCATCCGGTGAAAAGCGGACTGAAGGAAGGGACAAAAGTGGAAAAAGAAAAACCAGCTGATGCTGTTCCTGGAGCACTGCAGAGAGATACTCGTGGTTAGACTCAAAGTCACAGAAATGGAGGTGAGGGGAGAATGCGGAATCAGATCCCTTTGGGAGGGAGACTGTGGAGGACTTGTAAATAGTGTAGATTTAGGGGCGAGAGACAGAAGAACGAAGTCTAACTTCTGGTTCTGGGCACGGCACAGGGATGAATGGTGCTAATGAGACTGACGGGAGGATAATACCTTTTCCTAATTCTCAGGGGCCCACTCAGTTCTTGCCCCCCTCCCTGAAGGTGCTCACCAAATCCTGCCCACAACCTCTTTCTGTTTTCTCCCTCAGCAGTTGGGGAAATCCTGGCCGGAGCCACGACTCATCTTCCCTGGAGTCTATGTTGACCACCAGAACCTGCCTAAAGTTCTCTGAAGATGAGCACCCCCTTGCACCCCCAGCAATGCCTGCCCAGAGCCTTGGATTGGACACTTGGACACAGGAGGGCCTCCAGACAAATGGTTTGCTTGGTAAACTACATATAATTCATGTGCAATGGCTTCTGTTCCCCTGAGCGTTCAGCTGCTAAGAATACCCTGTCACTAAAATGTTCATATCCTCTGGTTCATATCCCAATTGCACATTTCAAAAAGCAGGTTACCAAGGCCTTGGGAAATGGTTCCTCTCTAGAATCTTAAAGGCAAGCATTGAACTTTTATTACATGCCATATTGTTATTTTTATATCCCTTTTCATGGGATCTACTTACTTTCTTTCTCATTGTTAAGTATTGTCTTAAAACACAACTTTGCTTTGTCTTGTATTAAAAAAGAAATCCAGGCTAAGGGTCTTCTCGTGGAAAAGACTAAATCATCTCAAGTGCATTTTCATGATCGACAGTATTCATTCACACTTCGGTTAGAATGTATTGTCTTTTTAAAAAATTTAAAAATATAGTATCGCCTTTCAAATCACTGAAGATGATTTTTATGTCAATCTGGTGTATACATAGAGTTAGCCACATACTGTAACTTCCTGCACAAAACACGAATGCTATCTATAATATGCTGAACATTAAAAAGGGGACATAACGATGGAGAACTTAGAGGTGAACACTAGAGATTTCCTTCCTTGGAAGTCATCGCCTTTGAGAAAGACTTAGAAAAGGATGCTTTGGCACCCAGTGCCTTCCCAGTACTGGCTGTTGTTGCGGCTAGTGGCTGTCCAGTGGGCTCTGACTCATGGTGACGGCAGGTGTGCAGAACGGAACTGCTCCATGAGCTTCCCGAGGCTGGGGCTTTGTGGAAGCAGAGAAGCACACCTGCCTGCCAAGGGGCTCTGGGTGGATGTGGCTGGCCAACCTTTAGGCTAGTAACTGGAGTGTTACTGTTGACTCTCCCTAGGGACTTCGATACTAGGTTAGGGATTTTAGATCTCTATCCTTTGTCATCTGAATGCTTAGTCCATGGGCAGCATCCCCTGCCTCCAAAGGCCACTATTTGAGACTCTTGTGCTCACGGTGTGTCCTTAAATCTCAGTGCATTCACACGCCAAGGAAGCGGTGATGCATCCCCTTGAAAAATGGGTGGTTCTGTGGTCGATTTCTCTCCCTGACCACGTGAGAGGCCGGTCGAGGCACCTCCTGCTCTACTAACTACAACAGGTCGACGCATGGCAGTTTGCGTGTTGTTAAGGTGCTGAAGTGGAGTCCTCAGGGCTTCCAGACTCCGGGGGACTGTGGATCTCCTGGAAATCAGCCTGTTGAGACCCTGTGGATCATAGTAATCCATCGGATCCACAACCGATCATGGGAATGGTATAGACCCAGGCAATGATGCCCACCCTGCTGGGTATGGGGCTACCCAGGAGTTGACAGTTGAACTGACGACAGCTAGGGACACTAGCAGCAGCTGCACCAATGTCACCTACAGGAAGAAAGAAAGGGAGGGAAGAGAAAAGGAGGAAGGAAGGAAGGAGGGAAGGAAGGAAGGAAGAAGGAAGGAAGGAAGAAAGGAAGGGGTAAGAAAAACAATCTCTATTGTAACGAGTCCCAGACGATTTGAATGGGGCCTTGATTTGAAATTTCCATTTATTGTTTGTCCCACCGTCTAGAGCAGGAATTTGTTACATGGAATTCACAGGGTCTCATGAAAGCTTTGCAATCATGTGCTGATTTTATATTCATACAAATGCATTTGGGGGAAAGAAACCCTGTTGTTGTTGTTTTTCCCTACTTCAAATCAGATTCTCAAAGGGGCCTCCTCTCTAATCCCCCGAAGACAAAACTTTTCTCCCTAAAGAAAGCTTTCTCTTTTCCTCATATTTCAGTTCTTCACACACTAGACAACAGCCGCCGTCACGCCCGTCTTCTTCAGGCGGAACACTCCCAGTTCTCGCGACCTTTCCTGTATAACACGAGACACCCGCAAAGCTTCAGCTCTACGGACCTACTTCATAGACCACACTCCAGTTGTCATTGTCCCCCCAAAGGATGGATGTGCAGTTGGAATACAATTTTTCTACTCCTGTGTTCCTTAAATATCTTATTTCAGAATACATGAATTCATGGTTTGGTTGCAGGTCTCCCTAAGATGTTCTTTTCTTTATTTTTGACATCACTGCCCTCTGGTGGTCATGGGCGCTACCCAGCACTGCTCCTGAGAGCCGCTGCTGGATTTGAACTGCCAAGCCCACGGGCCGCAGTCCCGCACTCACCCACTTACGCCACCGGGGCTCAGCTGAAATATACTTTTCAAGTCTAGAAAATATAGCACAATAATCTACCATCCTTTTATTAGCATCTTGCTCCTCCCACTTCTTCACCCCCAAAAAGTTTACAGGGTCAGGAATGATATTCTGGCTACCTTGTCACTGAACTTCAGATAAGATACAGGTGAACTCTTGAAAGGTACATCAGTGGCATCTTACGCTTCGCAATGATTAGAATTCTAACAGAAGGTGGCTATTGGAAGAAGGCCAGGTCTCACCCCGCCCGTGCATGGTAACAGAGCTCCTTCTGTGTTCCCAGAAGCATCACCGAAAAGGATCGACACTTACCCCGCCGTCCTCCAGGCTTGCAGGACCTGCCGCTGTCTCCTCATCCTGAGCACGAGCTCCTTCTAGCATGGGACGGGCAGGATGAAGCCCTTCTGCAGTCGATGAACTGCCCGGAACCCAAAGGCCCGTCCTGCACTTATGTGGCGGAGCTAGCCCAATTAGGCCCTCTTGCAATGCATCTTACTTAGATGCGTGTGTTGACGGACGCTTGGCTGGCGTCATGACTGGACGGATTCTGCCACGGAAGGCATTCCCCAGACAAATAACTCACAACTCAAGGCTGCTGTCTCTAACCGGAGATTCCACCCCATGGCTCCTGGCCTGCTGCTGAAGTCAGTATGACAGCATAAAGATGAGCAAAGCTCGGGGTAACCTAAATCCCCGGTGAAACCGGACTCCTCTAACACCAGGAGGCTGCCTGGACAGCTAACACCTGACATGCTACCTTATCCACGTCTCCAGGCCCTGTTACTATTAGAACCTTTACTGCCCTCCCTCCTCCAATTCATTTCCACCCAGCCTGAAAATGATAATCGCAGACAGCATTAGTCCGCTCCACGGATGTTCTTGTTTGTAACTGGCAAGGATGAGGAGGCTATTTCAACCTGAAAGGATGTTTAAGATTCCTCTCTATTCGAAGTTTCCTTTTGGATCGGAAGCCCATCAAGCTTCAGGTTGGAGAACACATTTTTTCCCCCTTTTAAAGTAATGCATTATGCTGAAAAAAACCCTTAGTAGCAGTACTTGTTTGCTGCTGGGATGGCTAGCAATGGGTATAATTTTCCCTAATGTACTCTTCAGATAACATGTTTCTGCTGGTCTGTGAAGGCTGGAAGCTATCTGCATGCCAAGGCAATGCCCCCTAAATGAAGTGTTACATAAACACTGACAAATTATCTGCAGATAGAAGGCAGCTCACTGGCCATTGGAGAGTCGTGGAAGTAAGTGCTGGTAAACCACCAAAACAAGATGAGGTTGATTTTGAGCAACAGTTTGAAAGGCCTGAACCACAGGCGTATTCCAACAGGAACATTTTGCCTTCAAGTTTTTCTAAGGTGGAGTTTCTGTTCTTCCCTCTTTACACTTTTTAGTAGACTCTGTTCTTCTGTCTTTCCTCCTGCTGCCAGTCCCCTTTCTGCCTCTATGTGGAGTTCTTTCTTCCTCCTGGCCACCCCCTGACTTTCACGTGCTTATATCTGTCATGTGCTACAGCGCAGACTGTGTATTTGCTCTCAGCCCGTCTACTATCTCTAGGCCCCAGACACCGCCTCTGTCAACTTCGCTTACCTGGATTAAGGTCAATCACCTAGGACAGTCATTCCAGGTGGTGAAGGAGCCCTGGCAGCACAGTGAGCCCTGGTGTGACAGTGACAGTGACTGTGAGGTTAGCAGTTTGAAACCACCAGCTGCTGTATGGGAGAAAGATGAGGTTATCTACCCCTGTAAAGTGTTAGAGCCTTGGAAACTCACAGGGGGGCAGTTCTACCCTTTCCGGTGGGATCACGACAAGTCTGTATGGACTGGAGAGCAGAAGCTTAGTGTTTGGGTGGCACAGTGATTATGCTAACCTCAAGGTCAACAGTTTGAAACCACCAGTCGATCCTTGAGAAAAAGATAAGGGTTTCTACTCTCATCCCAAGTGTCAGAGAAAAACGGACCCATCAGGGTTTCAATGGCTGGGTCGTTTTGTAGATCTTTAGGCTTTTCCCTCAGGGATGCCTCATGAGATAAAAAGTGGGGAAAAAAACTAAAACCAAAACAAAAACCACAACCCCTCACACTCACTGCCTACGCAGTCTATGTGGACTGCTGGTTACCCTCCAGGGCAGGGGAGAACTGGCCCTGCTAGTTTCTCTGACTGTCACTCTTTACGGCAGAGGAAAATCTCACCTTTCTCCCACAGGAGCTGGGAGTTTCCAGCTGATGATCATGCAATGAGGAGCCGAAAGCATAAGAGCGTCACCACCTTTGATATTCTCCTTGACAACCCCTCCACAGCATCTGCTTTGGTAAAAATCAAAGTCCCATCTTCCAGCTAACGTATGGGAATACAGCCCAGGTGGTCCCCGATGTCCTGTCCCACCAGCCCGGTCTCTCCCCATTGGCCACAGCCCACCTTAATATCTTCTTCCCTCAGTCAAGCCTGACATCTCCCTGAACTGCTTTGTCCCCTCTCCACTCTGAGAACTGCTCCTTCTGCACGTTTCTCTTCAAGAATGACTCACTCTGTTTTTAAGACCCTAACCTTCCTCAGGTCTCCCAAGCAGAGCAAGTTCCTTCTCTCCTCAAGTTAAGGAAACATTACAGAAATTTATGACGATTGCTCTCCCTAAATAGGTTCAGAGTTCTCGGGGCAAAGGAGTTGCTGGCTTTCCTACGACAATGTTGTTCAATCAATGTTTACGTGGAGAATGAAGGAGAGGTTCCTTTCCCCTGTTGTTCCTACATTCTTTCCAGAGATCTTATCCTTGGGAAGTCACAGCACAGGAGGTGGGTTATCAAGTAGACATGGGTTCAAACCTCAGCTCCATGACTTTGAGCAAATTAACTGGTGCTCCACTTTCCTCATTTGTAGAAAAAGAAAACAAACAAACAAACATAAACCTGCTACCTGAGAATGGGTTATAAAGCACAGGCACCCTGTAGGACTGAGCAGACCTGTTGCATGGGAGTTTCCAAGCTGTTGTCTTTCCAGAAGCACCCTGTCACATCCGTCCCCACAAAGCAGCCGGCAAGGTCGAATGAACCAGGAGCCTTTGAGTTAGCAGCGGAGCACGTCACCCCGGTGCCATGTCTCAGGAAGGTGGGAAATCTGGGTTCTTGAAAAGGGTCTGAAAGTTCCTTCACAGATGTCAGCCATTTTTATAACTCTTATGCTTCAGCTGTAAAGATCCCCATGAAAAAGCATACTACCACCATGTCAGGCTACTACTACCCAGTCATCAGACAGGCTGGAATTAGAGCAAAACAAAACATACGACCCAGTGTGGGAACCATGGAAAGACTCCCACCTTCCTGACACCAAGTCTGTTTCCGAGACACCGTGGGAGCAGTGTGGAGCTTTCAATACAGTGGGGACATAGACCCTTCACATCCCTGAGTACTGGGACTCCTAGGGCTACGTCCCAGTGAAATGCATATTTGTCAGGAGACACCCCCACATGGGAAACCATCCACGTGGCTCTCCGCAAAAGAATAAGCACGGGGTGATACCTCCTCAAGACAAGTCAGTCATGGAAAAGAATAAAACATCTACAATAACATGAGTAAATTCCACAGGTATTATACTGTCCATTCAGTGCCACATTAAAAAAAAAAAGAGTCCACATGATGCAATTTTAAGAGCAGGGGAAAAGTAACCCAAGGTGATGCAAGAGAAGTGCAGTGGTAATCTGGGTGAAGGACAGAGGCAGAGAGATGGGCAGGCAGAGGGCTGTGAGGCAACCTTTTGGGGATGCTGGGAAAGTTTTTATATCTTTTTGGAGAGGTGACTCCATTGGTGTCACACAAGACACACGTATCCATTCTGAGTTTTATATTCTACAACATGTACCTGTGATACTACAGTAAAAATTCTGGAGGGAGGAAGGAAGGCAGGCATGTAGGAAAGAGGAGAGGAAGCAAAGGGGAGTGGGGGGGAGAGAGAGAGGGCACAGGAGAGTGGAATGTTGTCTTTTATACTTTCCCAAACTAGAAAGGGCACGAGGAATGTGGACAAGTGAAGGGGGCAGGCCATCCTTATAAAACTCAAGAGAATGAGCAATAAAAACACCCTCTTTTGTTCAGGGAGCATGTTATCAAACAAGATTTGGCAAACATCGAAGTCAAACAAATGTGACTGTGGAGCAGAGCCTTATGACAAAGTCGATTTGTTCAACAATGAGCAAGGAGATCCCCTGGACAGGAAGTCATCTTCGGCATCCCTCCCTTCCGGGTGGGGGTGGGGTGGGGTGGGGGGTGGGACGAGAGGGAGAGAGCAGGCATTTTAGCCAAGTAGTCAGTCATGGGTTTCTTTTTTAGCAACACCAGCTCTTTCCCAGCCATAGAGGCTAAATCATGTCTTCTATTGGTGGTCATATTTTTGGAGATCATTTAGTGAAAAATCAAGTTAAAGCCTCTCTTTAAAGAGAGTAAACACACAACGCCAGAAGGAGGGGCATTAAGTCATCTGGCAAAATTTTACAGAAACTGAAGATAAACCAAAGATATCCAGAAATCTAGCTTGTCTTCCATACCCACTCAACCAGATAGGAGCAGATGCCAGAGAAAGTTCATTCGCCTCTCTTTATTGTCACAGAGGGCCCCAGTCCCCAACCCATGGTGAACTGGACCACAGCACGTGAGAACTGGAGAACTCCCTTTAGTCCTCCGGGCTTCTCAATTGGGTTGTGATGACATTGAGGCAATAACACCCACCCCTCCCCTCCCATCTCTGTGATGTCAGTAAAATGCAAGAATACATTTCCCAGTGGAGAATCATTTCTGATGTGTTGGCTAGACTCTTAATGGGCATCCAGTTGGCCTAATCCTCTCTGCATCAGTGCTCTGAATGGCAAATTACTGTTATCGTTAACCGCTATCAAGCCCATCTCTGAATCATACTGACCCGTGCCCAACGGCACCAAATGCTGTCTAATCCTGCACTGGTGCTAAAGGCAGTTGTGCATTGGATCGTTGTATCCATATGGATTTTATGGGTGATTTCAGACATCACACATCTGGTCTTTCTTTCTAGTTTGAGTTCATCTTAGTCTGGAAATCCCATTGAACTTGCTTATCATCATAGCAACTCCTAAGCCTCCACTGATAGCAGGTATTGGCTATGTATGCCTAGTATACAAACCCACTGCCGTTGAGCCTATGCCAATTCATTGCAACCGTATAGGACAGAGTAGAACTGCCCCTATGAGTTTCTGAGGCTGCAAATCTTTATGGGAATAGAAAACCTCGTTTTCTCATTTGGAGCAGTTGGTGATTTCGAACTGCTGACCTTGTGGTAAACGGTTCACGGTATAGCTCACCACGCCACCAGGGCTCCAAAGACTGACACATCGGATGCTAGAAAAAAAAACTGTAAATGAGTCACTAGTTGCAAAACAAGATTTCACATGAAAATTCAAATTTCTAATTCCCTAAGAAGTGGTTCTTTTAAGTGATCTGCCCACTTCCAATCTCCCTCCTCTCCCGTATTCATTGGGCTGTGCAAGGAAGAAGCTAGCAAAGGACTAGAAAAGTGCTAAGCTAAGCCCCAGCCCTGTCTTTTTCTTCTCTTCCTCCCCTCCAGCCCCAGTCCCACCCTACCCTATTTCTTTTAGAGGGACAGCTTTTGCTCTATCTTCTGTCCAACAGAGTCAAGGAAGTAAAACCACCAATAGAGGAGTAGAACAATTGTAAAGTAGTTTGAATCAGGTCAGGAAAAAATGACTTTGCCTAGTTGAATGCTCCCCACCCCCATGCCTCATAGTCCAACCAGTTATGCCAGCATAATGGCTCTCTGCAATCGCTCAAGAAAATCCCTTTCATCCAGCTTTTCTGACAGAGGGACCCTCATTGTAGGCCTTCTGGCCCCTGAACATGAAACAGATCCTAGGGCAGTCTCAAAGCATGATATAAAAGAACCTCTACTTTAGGAGGTAGGTCTCTGGATGCACAATTTAAAATATTTAATTATTAAATAGGCATTTACAGATGCCTTTTACTTTTAGGAAAGATGAATGATTTTTCTCTTATAAACAAGTGATATGCTTCCTTTTAAAACAATCTACACGAATCCCAAAGCCAAAGTCATTGTGCACACAGTGGCAGAATCATGGCAGCTTGGGATTCTTTTTAACTCAGGAGGTTTAAAGATGAGCTTCAAAGAGTTCACAAATCTCATAAAAGTCTGCCTAGGATTGATTTTGTGCTAATGGGAACCTTTTGGGGAAGAAGATGTCTTCTTATTATCAAGTTCCTGTACAATACCTTGATTTTCAAAAGTGTTTGGAATGATTGTTTGCAGAATCAGAGGCAGTATGCTCTTTGGAGATTTGGATGGATAGACATCATTTACTTCTGGCATATTATAAGAAGAGGGCCCACCCTAGAGAAGGATATTATGCTTGGCAAGACAGTCAATGAGAGTAGGGAAGTTTCTGAATGAGATGACTGACACAGTAGCTGCGATACAGGGCTTATGCATAGGAATCCTTGTGAGGTTGGTGCAGGACCAGGTAGCATTTGATTCCATTGTGTAATGGATTGATATGGATTGGAACACATTTGATGGCATGTAGCAAAACAATCATAATACAGGCGATTAAAAGTATAAGGCAATATGTGTGTAGGTTATGTGCAAGATGACACCATTTGATATAAGGAATTGAAGAGTCCTGGAACCAATTACCTAGCTCCTAGATACCCAGGAAACATTGTATTGTACTGGGCAACTCTGCTCCAAAAGAATGATTTAGTGTGTTAAAAAGCAAAGATGTCATGTTGAGGACTAAGGAATGCCTGATCTAAGACATGGACTTTTCAATCACCTCATATGCTTGAAATCGCGGGATAATGAATAAGGGAGACTGAAGAAGAATTGACACCTCTGACTTATGGGGTTGGTGAAGATAGTAAATATACCATGGACTTCCAGAAGATCAACAATCTGCCTTGGAAGAAGTAAAACCGGAATTTGATTCCATTGTGTAATGGATTGACATAGATTGGAACACATTTGATGGCATGTAGCAAAACAATCATAATACGGGCGATTAAAAGTATAAGGCAATATGTGTATGTGTGGATGGCGAGACTTCATGACATGAACACTGGACATGTTATCTGGAGGGAGAAATGCCCGGCAAAGATATCATTCCTGGCAAGGCAGAGATCAGCAAAAGAAGCAGAAGACTCTCAAGGAGACAGACTGGCTGAGGAGGCTGCAACACAGGGTGGAAGCCCAATGAGAAGGGTGAGGATGGTGTGGGTTGTTCTGTTTCACTGAAGGTTGCAATGACTCAGAAACTACTTGATGGCACTTGACAACAGCAACAATGCACCCATATTTTAAAGCATACTTATCAAGAAAAAATTATAGATTAATTTGGAAACAGGATGCATGTTTCTTAAAGATTGATTTAGAGATAGTCGGTGCTAAGTATCTATCAGCTTTAGAGTTTCCAAAGGATCAAATAGAGATAGAAAGGCTTTTTTTTTTTTTAAGTTCTTGGAAAAATATAGTAAATGGATTAAGTATCATTTTTTTTGGGGGGTGGGTGTTGTTGTGAAAATAATCTACATTCACCAAACAACAAAGAGTTTATTACATTTTCTTTGGATGGGGCCCAGTTCCTACCTCTGCTTTATGACTCTTCTTAAGGGTAATTAAAGTATACCAAGTCTTCTAAAGCCACTCTGAAAGAGCACTTATTTGTTTCAAGCTTCAGGAAGGCAGCTTTTGTCCTTAGGTTTTTAGGCCTGATGAGAGTTAGCTGAAATAGTATTATGACATTTCTCCCCAACTATTCTAACTATGTAGCTTTGGACTCATCTAGAACATCCTATAAAGTCATACCCTATAGTTTCATGTTTGTTTCACCATGCAGTTTTTATACCTAATATGTTGTCCTGTTTAAATGTGTTTTTTTTTTCGGATTTAGAATGCTAGGTGTTGTATTCTTAAAATAAACTTCATCTATTGGTGTTTCTGGAGGAACCCTGGTGGCACAGTGGTCAAACACTCAGCTGCTCTGAAGAGGCCACTGTGCTCCCCTAAGATTATTACCTTGAAAAGTCTTTGCATAATTCAACTCTGTCCTATGGGGTCACACTGGGATCAGAATCGATTTCACGGGGTGGTGGTGGTGTTTATTTTTTAAAAATGTGGCTCCTACAAAATATGGAAGGGCATCCTCAGTCCACATTTGTGACCCATCTTATAAGATCAGAGCCTCTTTCTCCTTCTTCTATCTCCCAAGTATCCTTTCACCTTGTGCAATGTAAGCACTGCTCAGGTGCTCTTTAATGGGCGATTCCCAGACTGTGAATGAATTCAACCATAAGTTTATTTTTCTCCACCCCATTTTTCTCCCCTCCACCTCCCCTATCTTTCAAAAGTGAGGCCTCTTGGTGTCTAACACTTTCATAAAATGATATCATTCAGATATAGTTTAACGGGTTCAAAGATCATTTTTCCCAGTGGGTTGATTTGTTTACATCAAACACATATCTCTGGCAGTCGTGGTGCTACAGCATGGTTTTTGGATCCTGTTTTCTCTTCATGGAGTCCTGGTGTCACAGGGGTGAGGCAAGATGGCTGCTAACCTCAAGGTTGGTGGTTCAAGACCATGTGATGCTCAGCAGACTAAAGATGTGCCAGTCTGCCTCTGTAAACCAATGGGGCAGTTCCACTCTGTTTGACAGGGCCGCTACGAGTTAGAATCCACTTGCCAACAGTGAGAGATTTAACTTTTTGTTTAAATTCTCCTTTTACGTCTTAAGAGCAGCATCTCTGTCCTTCAAAAAGACTAACAGCCCCTAAGCCGAGTCGGAAGTTGTCAAGGGCCGCTCTGTTTTAGAAGATTCTGGGAGCGGCCATAGCAACAATGGTTCAATGGCTAATATGCAGCTGGAAGGACTCGGAATCATGACTTCAGTATCACCAGGCAGAGGAGCCACATGGATCTTGTTGACAGCACAGATTCTGATTTAACAGCTTGTGTGTGTGTGTGTGTGTGTGTGTGTGTTGTAGAAGAGTCTGAGATCTCTCATTTCTAGCAAGCTCTCAGGCAATGGCAGTGCTTCTGGCCACAAGCTACATTCCAAACAAGCAGTGCTGTTAGCCGCCATCGCATTGATCCCATGCATGGCCGTCCTGACAGCTGGCACTCCCGTGGGTGCAAAGAAATGGCCTAGGGGCTTCACGGCTCTGACCTTTTGGAATCAGTTCACCAACCAAAGCTGCCCCCTGAACCACATTTGGTCAGGAAAGGTAGGGCTCACCTCACTCAACTAATTCACTGCCATTGCATCAATGCTGCCGCATAGCACCCCCCTGTGGCTTTCCGACTCGGTCACTGTCTCCAGGAGTAGAGAGAGAGTCCCGTCTTTCTTCCACGGGGCTGATGGAGGTTGTGAACTGCCTACCCTGCTTTTAAGAATGCAATCCTCTGGCTAGACCAAAGGATGTGCCCTGGTACAGAGAGGAGCCAGAAACACAGGGAATCCAGGACAGATGATCCCTTCAGGACCAGCGGGGAGAGTGATGATACTGGGAGGGGGGAGGGAAGGTAGGGTAGAAAGAGGGAACCGCTGATAAGGATCTACACATCATCTCTTCCCTGGGGTATGGACAATGGGGAAGTGGGTGAAGGGAGACATCAGACAGTGTAAGATATGACAAAGTAATAATAATTGATAAATCGTCAAGGGTTCATGAGGGAGGGGGGAGGGGGAAGGGGGGAGATGAGGAGTCCATACCAAGGGCTTAAATAGAAAGCAAATGTTATGAGAATGATGAGGGAAACAGGTGTACAAATGTGCTTGACACACAATGGACTTATATATGGATTTTGAAAAGAGTTGTATGAGCTCCCAATAAAAGGTTTTAAAAAAAATGCAATCAGTGGGGATGAAAAGCAGAAAAAAACCACATTCTGTTTATTCAACTGTAGCTGATTTTCTTAGCAAAAATGAAAAATCTGGAAGTGATGCCTTGGAAGCAAGAATGTGAGTCATATTAATAATAAAGTCATCCTGATGAACGTGCCGTTCTTGCCCAGCTGTATGGATCACACATCCAAGGGACGTGTGCACGAGTCAGTGTGTCTTGTCCCACAGATTTAAGGAGTTCTAAAGAGCTGCACTGGAGGGGCTTTGGTGTCATCATAGTTTTGCCATGTATGAATGGGAAAATGTGACCTGTAGCTCTCCGGCTTAATAAAGGGATATGATGATAACTTAGAGGTTAAGTTCTTTCTCATTTGGAGTCATGAAGAAAAGGTTATCAAACTCACAATATATTTGAAACTATTCTTATCAAAATCACCAATATATTTCTTCCTAAAGTTAATAAAAAAGAAAGGGAGGATTTGTGAAGAATGAAGTCATCAAGGAGAATGTGCTCATGAATGAGACGCACAAGTCTCCAGGGAAGTCCAATCCCCTTTGGGGAGGTGGTTTCAGCCCTTTCTTACTTGCTCTAGCTTGGCTCTTATGATAACTTCTTCATGATAACAACTCCCCTTTATTTCACTCCCTTTCAGGATTATCATTTAGTCCTGTGTTGGGTTTCCTCTTTTCAAAGTGATTCTTAGGGATGTTGAAAACTGAAAATCATTTTGCAATTGGTGATGTGGAGCCCTAAAAATAGTTTGTGTGGTTGTTTGACAGGTTGACTGCTGACTGGCTTAGACTGAAACATCTGCATCGCTCAAATCTCAGCCGGTTCTCTGGATCCCGAAGCTGCAGGCCACAATTTTTTCATTCAGCTCCTCTCCCTGCGAAGGTCAGCTGTCTTTTCTGTGTTCTCATTCACACTCACAGACATTGACATTCACTCGCAGTGCACAGGAGGGGATCTCAAAAAGATAAGAGGATGTTTCTCGAGCAACGTCTCATGAACTTTTTGAGGCTCCCTGCACACTACACATGCACACCCACCTACTCGCTTCCCTGGAGTCCAATCTCTCACAGAACAATCCTGTGGCACAGAGAAGAGCCATGCCTTGTGGTTTCCAAGACCGCAAATCTTTCTCCTGGGGATAGCCTGAGTGCGTGCTGCCCCCTCTACAGCCAGTACTTCCCCTACTCCATCACCAGTATTTCCTTTCATGTTGTACACGTGGTTTTGACTTGTGCGTCTCATTCATGAGCACATTCTCTTTGATGACTTCATTCTTCACAAATCCCATCACACTCATCTATCGTCATCTGTCCTGTGTCAAATCTTCGGTACAAAATGTGTCACCAGGAGCTGAAGTCCGTCATAAGAATACTATGCACTTGGTGATGAGTTCCCAATCCTACTGCCATCTAGCTGACTCCGATGCACAGTGACCTTATAGAACATTTGTTCTACTGCTCCATTCGTTCCAATACTACATTTTGGTGGGAGCAGAGTTTCATCTTTTTCTCTTGATGTGCTGGGTAGGGTTGAAATTGCTAACATGGTGGTCAGCAGCCCCAAACTTAGCTCATTTTCACACGTACCCTTCCCTCCCCCCGCCCACACTCAAAATGCTCTCCCCATCAACAGTAGCCTTTCCCTGGCTTTAACTTTGAGCAGAATCCCTCATTCTAAGAAGTGCAATTCAATGTTAATGCCATTCCTGAGGTTGTTGGGGCCCTTTTGTTCTCATTCTGAGCTCCGATGAATGGATCTGAGCATGCATCTCTGTGTATCCTATGGTGAATGATTAGTCTTGTCTGTTTACATTTATCGACAGAAGTGAGGGGCGGAGCCACCCTTCACCTTTTGGCTGCATCACCAGTGTTTGGGCTGCACCACCAACTTTCGGCTCTGCTGCTTGCATGAAATAGGTGCTTGATAGATGTTTTCAAATTCATTCACTGAAAAACAGTCCTATGATGTGAAAGATTATTAACAGCTGGAAGAAAGGTCAGCTTCTCATTCAAATGAGAGTAACTTGACTAGCGTAAAGAAAAGAATGGCAGGCTTCTCAGACTAAAGCAGCTAAGAATGAGGCTGCCGACAGTGTGCTAAAATCTATCTGAAAGAAGGACAACAGACATGCAGAGGTATAGCTGATATTGTCCACTGAGACACTTTTATGTCACAATTCTGTGTCCCCTCTGCACCCCACCGTGGTCTTTGACTGTGCTCTCAGTATGGTTGCAGAGATGTTCGCCACATGCTTACAACAGATTCACACCTGCTTCAGAGTCCAGGTCAGGGATTTGACAGAGGTGAAAACAGTTTTGGATGTTCTATATGCTTTGAAACATTCCCCAAGGAGACTATGCCAAGAACAGTGATACTTCAAGGCCCAAACTGGTTTCATTATCTTCACAAATTTAACTCTTTCTCTAAACACACCATCATAGTAGGCTGATGAGTTTCAACCTGCTGCATCTCTTCTTAAGAACAAGAATTTGCAGATAGAGAGATTTGACTGACAGCCAACCCAGTCACTGTGACAGTGAAAGCCTTAGGCATGTTATCATTCTGCCTTCAATTTCCTTGTCTGGAAACAGAATAATAGCATACACATTAAGGTGTTGGAAATTTTCCTTTCTTTTCCCTCCCTGCCCACTCCTTCACTCCTACCCCAAGCCAGTGGACACAGAGAAAATAACTAGGGAAAGAAGAGGTGGTAAGACTCCAATCAGAATATTTTCCCAGTCAACAGTCCTACATGCAGTTTGGTAGTTAAAGTGGTCAACCTGATGGTTAGATTTGGAATCATTCCCTTTAACACTTCAGTGCAAAGGTACTTTGCAGCAATCTTCAAATCATATGCAATATACAATCCACTGTATTGTTTGATTTCACAACTGCTCTTTCCTTGACAGTGGAGGGTGGATAACTTCAATCTGTTCTCTCCTTCTCATGATGCTGTCTATTGGCTGAGTTGTGGGGAGTTTTGTTTTCCTGGCATTGAGTTGTATTTACATTGAAGGCTGCGGTCTTTTACCGCATTAAAGTGCTTCAAGTCCTCTTCTCTGAGCAAACAAGGCTGCGTCATCTGCTTATTAAATGCTGTCAATACATCTTCTACCGATCTGGACGGTGCGCTCTCTGTGTTGCTCGCTGTCTTGGATCACCATCTCAGCACACAGACAGACTCAGTAGTGGTAAAGCATAGGGCCCGAATGCATTTTGAACCATCCAATGTCACCTTTTCTGTTTGAACAACTGCATCTGGGTCTGTATACAGGTTCCTGATGAACTCATACTCTTTGAGAGTATACAATTTGGTTTCTCTGCATGTTCTCACTAATTGGAAATGACTGGATGAAATATATTGCTACATTAAACATGGTTTGGCTACTAAGTGAATGTGCTTATGCAGACATAGTGTGATTATGTGTGGGTTAAGAATATCTTGGTAATTTACAAAGATGACCATTATTTTTTTTAACAAATGATTAATTTTATAATATCCTCATTAAGTCAACTGAGTTAAGGAATAAGCTACATATGCCTTGATGCTTATGAGGCCACACTCCCAGTAGTAGAGAATGTCTTTTCTAGAAAAAAAATCAGCCTCAAACCTGGAACGTTTGCACATCTTCAAAATCTTCCTGTTCTGACTGCACATGACCTCCTCTTGTTATTTGTTAACATCAACCTTTTTCATTCCCTGACTCTGCCCAGCCCTAGTTCTCCTACCTGACTCCAAAAGGCAGAGCTGGCCTTAGCTGCATTTAATCAAAATAATTACCTTTCAGGTTCCTGCCTCAATTCTAAACATTTAACTAGGTTGGATCAAAGCATTTCATGGAAGTGAAGTGCATTTTAGAGAGTCAAATGCCTTATTATAAGCAATCAATTACAAGGGCAATCATCTGACAGAACCAACGGCATGCTGAAAACAAAAGACCAAATCCACAAGTAACCTACTTTTACTAGGTGTCACTAGAGGCCTTTTTAGCTAACTTGAGTTTCCAAAAATTCTGTTGATTTAAGATCTATGAAGATAATTAGTATTATAAAAAGTCGAGAAAAATTTTTTTCATACAAAAAGGAAGCATTATAGGTGGCTACCAGGGGAGGTAACTAAATTAATAAGTAGACTATAGACACCTATTAACTTGGGTGAAGGGGAAGACAATAAACAAAAAGAGGCAAGGGCAAACACTAGGAGGAATGCAAGAGGGCAAGGGCTCAGGCCTAAATGTGGCATGCGCACCACCCTGCACGAATGACGCACTAGTGAATCTGTGGATGGACACACAGGCTGCATGCTTGGGAGAGGAAGCATGGGACTGTATCTCTGTGTATATTTGAACCACCATCCTTCTGGTTAGCAGCTGGGTGTGCTAACCACTAGTACTGCCCAGAGACTCCATATCACTGGCGTTCATGTCTGCCTTAGTCATCTAGTGCTGCCACAATGGAATACCATGAGTGCTTGAAGAAACATAAATGTATTATCTGACAGCTTGAAGCACTTGAGACCCAAATCAGGGTGCCAGGTCTGGGAGAAGGCTTTCTCTCTCTGTGGGGCCTGGGGAAAGTCATTGTCTCCTTTCAATCTCTGTATTTGCACATCAATCTTCTCCTAGATCTGGAAGCTCCTCAGCACAGAAACCTCCCATCCAAAGGCTATGAGGATGGGCTTCACCCTTGACCATACTTTCTTGGTAGCCGATGGGTTGCTTGGCTCTCCCTCTGCTTGTTCAATCGCTTTCTAAAGACTTACTCAAGACACAAACTTATTGTGTACATTTATCCTGACCCATTAACATAATGGCCTCTAATCCTGTGTCCTTAATATCTAGAGGTTAGAATTGACAACACATAGGATTGGTGCAGGACATGCAGATAATGACGTACATCTGAAAGAGGCATGGGTTAGACATAGTTGGACACAGTAGTCATGTTTTGGTGGTGGTGGTGGGGACACAATTCAATCCATTGTAATGTCAAAATAAAGCATGGCACAAATGAGGTTCACATCTAGTTGACAGATCTCAGAGAACTATCGAAAACCTTAAATTAAAAAAAAAATCTACAATGACCACTTATTAGCTCCATCAGCACCAGCAGAGTGTCTCAACCTTGTTTTGATTTTCCTTCTTTCTCACAATGTTCCCAATTGGCTCAAAACCCTGGAAAGGGGCTTAGAAGAGACTTTATTTTGGTGGGCTAGGGTCTGAAGCTGAGAATATGTATGACCCTTAAGCTGCGTCCTGGTCAGGGTGAGCCTGCAAAGAGTACATTCCATGCCACACTGAACCCACAGCTGCCAATGCTCCGAAGCTATAAGCCAGTTTGCATAAAGGCTGAGTATTCCCAGTTATATAACCAATTAATAAGTAATATCCTATAATACTTGACTGTTGCAGTCATCCAATTGAATGTATGGAAGATGTAATATTTTCCAACTCTTTTTCATTTATAGAAACCTTTATATACATAGAAGCTCACCTTGATCCTAATATCTAAAGAGATAAAAATCTGTATCTTAGGGAGGTAACCTAGACCCTGTCCACCTCTCAGTGCCCCCTCCCAGCAAAAGTTTTGAAGGGCCTTCAGAACTTTCAAAGTGCAGAGCACCCCATCTGGAAAATGACTTGATTCTATGGATCACTGCTCTGTATATGCTACAGAGAAGCACATTCATTCTTGGCTTCTATGGTCAGTGGAGTCCAGGATCCTACTTAGGAGCTGCACTGCCAGTATACCACTCATTACACCCAAGACATTTTATAGGCTGGAAAGCCCTAACCAATATTTGCTTGCTTCTTTTGTCTTCTGTGATCCCCTAATTTTGGTGTTCATTGAACAAACAAAAGCAGCCAGGTGACCTGGTTCCTGGAAAAATTCACATAAAGACCTTCAACTCAACCACTAAAAAGCCCAGTCAGCTTGAAAGCAACTGAGCAAACTCATCTATGTGGTCACCATCTTTTTATCTGCTCAATGCTCAATTTATTGTTTTGTCTATGTTTCCTCTTTTGTTTTCATTTTCAGTTGAGGTATAAGTTACAGACAACAAAATGCCTATACGAGTTTTGACAAATATATTCGCTAAGGTAGCATAGGGTTTTCTAAAGATATGGACCATTCCTGAAAAATTTCCTCAAGTCTTTTCCTCCCCAAGGTAACCACTGTCTAATTTCTGTCACCATAGGCTAGTGCTTCAATTTCTAGACACATCCCAAGAAGATTCACATAGTGGGGGTGGGGTGGGGGTCCTTTTGTGTTTCATGACTCATTATTTGGACACCTTTCAAAAACCTTCCCTGACTTTCCTTACATATGAATTGAGGAGACAGTGTGGAAAGAAAGGCGAGTATTCTGAGGATCCCTGGGGCTGGTGCAGAAGTCACCTGGACAGAGAATAAGGTGCGGAGATGGTTGTGGTGCAGGGCTTATGGCTACACTTTACATCTTTAAACACAACAGTGGTACTTTTACAAATTGGGCTTCACTGTAAGACTTTATTTGGAAATAATCAAGGCTTCTATGGAGAATTAGAGAGAGAGAGAGAGAGAGAGAGAGAGAGAGAGAGAGAGAACTATAGATCTAGATGATTCTTCATGATCTCTTTCCCTTGAATGTCCCATAAATTACAAATTGTGTTTTCTGATATGAGAACTGTGACTGGTCCCACAAGGGAGGGCTGAGAGACAGAGGCGGCCAGACGGGGGGCCCTTGGTGAGGGCCTGAGCATTGAATGTGTAATATTAGTACTGGTTACAATCAGATAGCACCACCCAAACTGAGGCGCCAGGACAATAGGCTGGGGGCCATGGGGAAGGGGAGGCACAAAGACATCATTGAAAAGACCCAACTCTCCCAGCCAGCCAGCATTTCTATACACTCCACCCGACCCTGGCCAAGTCTGAATGTCATCTTAGAGCCAGAAAGACAGTGTTTCCTAGTTAACTTTTAAACTGCTAAAAATAATAAACACAGAGGAGAGTGCTGACACAACCTTAACTCCAGAGGCAAGCTAAAACTCCGTTGATATAATAATGTAAACAAACCCGGCTCTGTCTCAGAACCCTGTGTGCAAAACAGATCATTCAATATTACGAAATACCTGGAGACTAAACCATTCAATATTATAAGATACCGAGAGACTAACAGGAAGGCTGAGAGGACTTGTTGGTAGAGAACTGGGAGCTGCAATGTGGCGGGTGCTTATCCTGCACATGACTTTACCTCTGGGTTCTCTAGTATAGTGCAAGGTATTTGAAAGAAAGGTACTCTGTGAGGCACTCTGGATCTTCACACAGTATCATTTCCCTCACAGAATAAATGACATCTGGACAACTTTCTCTCATGCTTCTACTCTTCCTCATTTTCTCCCAAATGAATCCATAGCCTTTCTTTTTTCCAAATGTAGCTGGCCCATTTCCTGTTATGATCTTGTCTCGAATGCCTACAGAGTTAAAAAAAAATCTACCAAGTAACAACAGCACCAACATGATACGTAAGATCATGCCGATCATACAGAAATATGACAGTGAGCGGCTAAGACCACGAATATGCCAATAGTAACGTCAGGACTGACCTTCTTATCCATTAAATCGCGTGAGGAACTTGACACCCACGCAGAATGGCCAACGGGAGGGAACTCGCAGATCTAGGAAAAGGAAACACAAAAAGATAAAGGTTTTAGTTCCTCAACATTTGATTAATTTCAAACTGCTTTTCTTTCTACGTTTAGATCAGGGCTGCACACTGGTAGTTCTTACAGATCCTCATGAGGTGTTTGCTAACGTGTCGATCCCCATTCAGTATATCTGGGGCCAAAATGCACATTTCCAGCAGTCAGGTTAAACTGTAGCCAACTAGTTCCAAAGCCCTGGATTCAAGAGCATCTGATTTCAGAATTTAAAGTGGTTCAAGTGCTCGGCTGCTTACAGAAAGGTGTGTGGTTTGAACTCCCCAGTCAGCTGCTATAAAGCTTTCGAGGCAGGCAAACCCTGTGGGGGGCACCTCTACCTTGTCTCATGGCCTTGCCGGAAGTCAGAGTCAGAATGGATGATAGTGGGTTGAGTTTGTTTTCTAATTTAAAATAACTGCAAAAGAAACAAACAAAACAAAAAAGACTTCATTAAAGTATCATTCTAAAGGTGAGAAGTTTCCAGAGAAAGACTTTCAAGTAAGGAGTATCATGGATTGTTATAGGCTTGGGATTCTTTTATGGCTCTCGAAGACCTACTTCTCAGTTGAGTGTGAGGCACAAGAGCTAGGAGAGTGGGATTCCCAGCCTGGGAAGATGACTGGACACAAGCAATAACTTAAGCCGTCCAACAATTTTGAGTTAAAGAGGGTCTGGTTCTGTTTCCATGAATGGTCCCTTGATAAGTCCTTTCACCTATGATCTGCAACAGTGGAGACAGGAATCTATGGCAGCAATTGAAATGCCACTGTAGCATGAAGTTATGGAGCTGTCTTGATGGTTTTAAGGGACACTGTGTTGGGATCATTTCCTATTGGTACAAACAAGACAAGAGAAGTGCCCAAGAGATGGAAGCATCGGCTTGTGCAGCAGACAGTGCTTCCAAGCGTCTAGAGAATGATTTTCTACTCTCTTAAGTCTGACACCTTTTATGGTGGGCAACTCAGGCATTTAAGAAGCCTAAATGTTAGTAGCACAAATATCTCAAGTTATCGCTACTAGACCTCTTTGGATATTTTACATCGACAACTGTTAACATTTTGTCGTATCTTCTCTGCTTGGTTTATTTGTTTTAATGAAAAACACACAAACAAAAATAGAGTGTAGAGATGATTCCATTAGCAACTTCTGCCCCAATCCAAAAGATAGATTCTATTATTATTTTTTCTAGCTCACCTTTTTTACATTTAAATTCTGATGAATGTATCCAGAAGGAGCCTTGATGATACTGTGGGAAATGCACATGGCTGCTAATTACAAGGTCAATTGTTCAGATGTGCCATAGGAGAAGAGTGAGGCTGTCTGCTCCAGGAAGACCTACAGAATTGTTCTCAGACAGAGCGGACTAGACCATTCAGTCAACACATATTTATATCTACATATAGGGTCGCTTGAATCAGAATTGACTTGATGGCAGTGAGATTTGGTTTATATGTATCCGAGACAATGAAGAGAATTTACATGTTTTAAATTCATTTAGAAGGGGGCTGAGGCCCAGTGGCGCGGTGGTTGTGTGCGGGACTGCGGCCCACAGGGCTGGCGGTTCAAATCCAGCAGCAGCTCTCCAGGAGCAAGGCTGGGCCTCCTACTCCCACCAGAGGGCAGTGATGCCCCTCCAAAACAAAACAACCCCCCCCCAAAAAAACAAAGATTCATTTAGAAGATACTAACTTAGGTACAAGGTGGCACTTGCTATGGTGAAATGCAAAATATCTGCTAAAATACATCTGGTTATTAATTTTCTTCCCTTTGAAAACAGTATTAAGGAAGTCTCTGGAGTTAGATTTAACTATTTCAATGAAATTTTTCTATCACTTTTGTCATAGATACAAAGTGAGTGCATCACATTACTATTCACTAGACAGAAATTCTGGAAGTATTACGTTGATGACCAATTTTTTAAGAAGGATATTTTAAAAATCTTCTCAAGGACTAAATGAACAAGCTAAGAAAGAAGCTTCCTTTGTTACGGTGGAGGCTTTGAGCTATCATGATGAAAAATTCACCACTACTCCCCAAACTCATAACCAATTTGCTCATTCATTTGCTCCTATGGCATGAATAGCGAGTCTACAGGACAGGTTTGAATTGTCCCTGTAAGTTTCTTATACTAACTCTTCAGGAGAGTAGAAAGCCACATTTTTCTCTTCAATAGGAGTTTGTGGCTTTGAACTTCTGAACTTGAAGGTATCAGCTTAACTCTTAACCACTATACCATCAGAGTTTCCCATACAATATACCTTCTGTATAAAAACAATATTGGGCCTTGATAAACATTTTGAGGAAATAATTCTCATTTAAACTTTGAAGACTATACATGACTCAGTGATAACTTAGAAATTCTCAACTAGCTATTAATACTATTTATTAAGTATCTTTTTTATTAAGTATTTTATACATAGTATTTATTAAGATACTTTATGAGCTTGGTTGGACTAATTGCCTTTTAAAATTCAACCTTCACTGTGATCAACTGAGTCACATATTATTAATCTGATATCCAGATAAGCAACAAAGAAGCAAAAAAAGTTACATATTTTTCCCAAATTGGATCAAAGAAGAGGCTAGCTAGGAATCTCATTCAGAAATCCTTGTTCTAGAATACTGAGAGGAGGCCCAGGTTTCAATGATGGAACTGCTGAGAAGGAAGTTGACAAGCAACGCCCCCAAGTTTCCCAAATGGTGACACAGGATGTAGCCACATAGCAGGTCTTTCATCGTGGGCCTCAAACCCAGAACAAGCTAATTTGAGTTCTCCAAGCAAATGAATTGAATTATATTTCTCAGCCATGAAAGAAATTTAAAGCAGCAAGGTCAAGCTCTGGATTCTTCCAATGTAATCACACACATTTGGAATTCTTCTCTCTAGAAATAAAGAGGGAGCTGTGAGGGCTCACGGCACAAAGAAGCTGCCCAAATGTGTTCACACAAGATTCAAAGCAAAAATGAGGATCATTCCCTGGGACAACATTAGCCCAAAATGTGTCTTCTTTACACATTTTTGAAATGGGTCACAAATCTATTAACAGTGTGGTTATTTTGTAGTTTCAAAAGCATCTGTTGTAGAACAGATTCATATTTATATTTGGAATATATTTATTTCTGGGCATGAAACAGTTCATTTTGTTCAGCCATCCGACCTGAGGTGAGGTTGGCACAAGTTCCCATGGCTCCTTCCAATTAATGCAAATTGAAGGTTAAAAGATAAATAGAGTCCCTTTAACTTGGTTTACTATTATGTTATTTATAAATGGCTCTTTACTTGGCATAAAATAAAAAAATATTGCCAGTTAACTATGCACAAATGAAACTGTCGAGAACAAACCAACAAACCCATAATGCACATTTTATTGCAAAGAGTTAATTTTAAAAGTTATTATATTAATGGTAAAAATTAAGGTTTCTATCTATCTATCCATCCATATCTTTTAAAAATCATTTTATGGGGGGGGCTCATACAACTTTTTAGTCTCTATTCTCATCAAATCTTAATGGAGTCTGAGACAGACTGATTTCAGTGGCTTCCTTTGTTCTCCTGTGTGTTCCTTTTACCATACACATTTACAGTTCCTCTGACTAACGAGTTTGACTCTGTTTTCTTGTCCTTGACTTTGATTGGGGTTATAGGGCTTGTTTCTGCTATTGCAATGCTAGCAGATATGCTGTATGTTGAGAGGGAGAAGCTGAGTGTGCTTATGCTTTTTCTTTTGTTCTACAATAACCGCCATAAGAACCTGCCTGGGCTAGCATTTTGTGGTGAGGAACTTGGAATACAGCAGGCTCATTTCAGCTATCTTGAGCATGGGCAACCTAGACTGACCTAGACCAGCCATGCACCACCTAAATAAGATAACCAAGCCAAGATGTGCAGTCACCTAACAGCCAGCTTATCACAGATCTAAACCGAAGCCCACTAGGAACTGGATGACCATTTAACTCAGCCTTCCTCTCTTGGGCTAATAAATGCTTGTTGTTTTAAAATCAGTAAGGCTGACTCTTAGTGACTTGACCCTAACAGATAAGATAGAGCCACCCCTGTGGGTTTCTGAAACAACCTCTTTCCCAGGAGCAGAAAACTTCTCCTTTCTCCTGCACAGTGACTGGTGGTTTTGAACTGCTCATTTAGCAGCCCGATGCATAACCATGATGCCACCAGGACTCCTGTTAGGTTTTCTACTTCCTTAAAGAGTTACACTCCTCTTAGGACCAATAATGAGAGTGGTGATGCTGGGAGCGGAAGGGAAGGTGGGGGGAGTTAGGGAGAACTGATCACAAGGAATAACATATAGCCCCCTCCCTGGGGGATGAACAACAGAAAAATGAGTGAAGGGAGACAGTGGTCAGTGTAAGACATGAAAAAAATATAGACATTATTAAGGGTTCAGGAGGGAGAGAGAAAAAATGAAGAGCTCAAGTAGAAAGAAAATGTTTTGAAAATGATGACAGCAACAAATGGGCAAATGTGCTTGACCCAGTGGAAGAATGTATGGATTGTGCTAAGATCTGTAAGAGCCTCCAATAAAATAATAAAAACATTAAAAGAATGAGAAGCTGAAGTTATTTAGATAGATGGTCAGTGACCTACTATTTGAACCTAAGTAAAATTAAGTTCTTATCTTTCTTAAAAAAAAATAAAAGGAGTTAGACTCTCAGAAAGTCACTAGGACAGTCAGTTCTTCTCTGTCCTAATGGGTCACACTATACGTCAGAATCTCCTCAATGGCAGTGAGCTACTACATGGTGACCCTAAATAATGCTACATGTGCTACACAATGTGCTACATAATCGAAATGTGCTACATAATGTGCTACATAATCGAAACAGGGTCTACTCTTGCTTGACTTTAAAAATGAAGTCCGCATAATTGAGGTTTTTAAAAATCAATTTTAAAAATTCAGTAATTGTTCACCAAACTTGAGTTCAAGTATTTAAAAAGAGGACTTTAATAAAAGGATATAACATGGACAGGGGGAAATGAAGCATCTAGTAGTTGAGGATGGCAGGAAGCCTCAGAGTTATAGAGACAAAAGAGGGAGGTGTTGACTTTGGAACTCTGAACAACACTGTCCATAAGAAACTGAAAGTTGGTGGGACTCCCCAGAAGTTGCTAATGTCACAGAAGATAACCAGCTACTAAGAGGGATACTGTCTAAGGCAGAGAGTGGGGAAGAAACACCCTGGTTTCTCCTCTCCTCTGTTTTTTCCAGTCTCATCCCAAAACCTTCCAACAACTGAACATTGATGAAAGGTCAATTAACATGACTGTGAGATGCAGCCTTTGCTTCAAGGCAGACCACGGTGGATCTGAAGCAAATATGTATGCTCACCAGGATGAAGTGTACAACTTTTTGCAAGGTTTTACTCAATTCTAAATGCTGTGTGCATGCATTCTCTCTCTCTCTCTCTCTCTCTCTCTCTCTCTCTCTCTCTCTCTCTTTCTCTCAGAATGGTACTGGGTGTGAAGGTTGAAAAGGGTACAGACAGGCAGGGAGAAGGAAGAGGACATTCAGACAGTAACATCTGCTTGAGAAAAGACAAAAAAGGCCTACAAGGAGGAGGCAGTAGTGAAGAGTGAATGGGTGATAAAACTACAATGGTAGGGATTAGGCCAGAGCTTGAAAGATTTGGGACTCTAGAATAAATGGATTGAGCATTTGTTCTGAAGGCAATGGGAGATAGAATAGTTCTGAACAGAGAGTGATATGATCCAAATTGCAATAATGTAATATTCTAGAAGAGAAATTACTCTGATAGAGTAAGTTGAGGGTTACATGGGAACATGAGGAACTAGAGTAGACATTACTAATTAGGTGCATACTTTAGGAAACTTACAACCCTCTGAAATAATCTGCCAAAATGTGTGCAAACTTTCGGTTTTTGAAGGTGCTCTGAGAGATTTTGAATGGCACCTATGACCTCTGACCCCACCCCAAATTTTGAGCACCAGAATCAGGAAAGCTAACTAGAGAACGCTATCATAATTCCTACAGTAAAGAACAAAAATGTTAGCAGCATTAGCAGGAATAGACACGAGTAGATCTTTAAAATACTTAGGAAGGACTATCTAAAGAATAAATCTAAATAAGCGATTCCCAAAGTGAGTGACACCACCTCCTGGGGCAGCAGTTCTCAACCTATGGGTTGTGCCCCATCTTTACTTTATCTTGGATTATGAAAAGTAGTAGGAAAACATTTTCATGGGTAGAGGGGTCTGAGTAATTTTTGTTATGAAAAGGGGGCAGTAAGCCAAATAAATCTGGGAGCCTCTATACTAGATGAATATGAACAGAACTAAGGCTAGCACAGGGATGCTGAAAAGCCTACTTCTGGGTAACATCCTGCTAGTCCCTTTCCTTCCACTATTAAGCAGAGGAAGCACTCATGTTTCCAAGACACTTGAATGGAAAAGTTCCAATAGGTGTCAATGTTACCTTTCCATGTTCATCTCTGACATCACTAATGAAGCACAACTGTTTAAATTTCTGACCCTAAATTCAATTTGGAAATCCTTCTGAAATAGCATCCCAGGCTGCCACTGCCACATGATTCAGGATGAAACTCACACACCATCTTTGGCAATGATTCCACCTTGCTCGGATTCACAGTCAAGGCTCCTGGAGGTAGCAGGCAAGAAGTCAAATGATGCACTACATTGGGAAGATCTATTTCACAAAGCCTCTTCGAAGTTTGAGGAATAAGGATGCTATTTTGAAGGTTAAAGTGCATCTTATCTAAGCCAGGATATTTTCAATCACTTCATATACATGGGTAATAAATACGATACATTCCAGAAGAATAGATGCAACTGAATTGTGGTGCTGGAAAAGAATACTGAAAGTAACACGAACTACCAGAAGAACAAATAAATCTGCTCTGGGAGAAATACAACCAGAAAGCTCCTGCTGGGAAGAATGATGAGACTTCATCTCACATACTTACGCACATCGGAAGGATTATCCTGGAAAGGGGCATCATGCTTGCTAAAGTAGAAGGTAAGCAACCAAAAAGACTATCGAGAAGACGGAATGATCTGGCGCAGTGGTTCTCAGTCTGAATCGCGACCCCTTTAGCGGCTGAACAGCCCTTTCACAGGGGTCAGTCCGATTCATAATACCAAAATTACAGTTAGGAAGTAGCTACAAAAATAATTTGATGGTTGACGGGGGGGGGGGTGTCACCACAGCACAAGGAACTATATGAAAGGGTCACAGCATTAGGAAGGTTGAGAATCACCACTCTAGGGGCTGCAACCATGGGCTCAAACACAATGAGCCTGATGAAGATGTCACGGGATCAGCTTGTGTTTCATGCTGTGTGGATTGGAACTGACCTGATGGTGTGTAATAACAACAACTTGGGGACTTTCTCCACGGCAAAGTTTTCTACTTGACACTTGAAAATAGTTACAATGCTCATAGCGTCTTTCTATGTACAATCATAATAAAGATGGAATTCAAGATGGGCAAGAACATAATTACTGTCCATATCCACATAAAGACATTCTCTTCTCTTCTTTTGGGTGGGGCATCACTGCCCTCTGGTGGGAGTGGGAGGTCCAGCCTTGCTCCTGGAGAGCTGCTGCTGGATTTGAACTGTCACACCAGTGGGCCGCAGTGACACACTCAACCACTTCGCCACCGGGGCTCAGCCCAAGACATTCTCTTCTAACTTAGACCACCACCCCAAATTTGATCTGTTTAATTCAAGCAAGCAAACAATATTTTGGAAAATTATCTATATACAAAAATTTGCCACGACAAAGGGGAAATAAATAATACCCAACAATATTTTGCCATAACTCTCAATAAAAAGTACATCTAACTTGCAACAAACACGTATACTCACAAGCATACAAAGGTGTGTGTATGTTTATATTTGGGTACTATTTATACCTGTGAGGACTAAAGTCATGGGATTTTTAAACTCCTTATATGCATGCAACATCTGGGCAATGAATACGAAAGACTTAGGAAGAATTCATTTGACTGGTAGTGTTGGTTAAGAATATTGAATATACATGGATTGCCAAAAGAACAAACAGATCTCCATTGAGAGAAAGATAGCTGGAATATTTCTTAGAAGCAAAACCGGTGTCACTTCATTGTATGTCCTTCAGATATGCTCCCAGGGAAGGACATGATACTTCGTAAAGTGGACGGTCACTATACAGAGGAATCCAAACTGATAGATTGGCACAGGATGGACCACATGTCATGGGTGTGTGTGCGTGAGTGTGGATGCACAGGGTCTCCATGAGTCAGAATACATCCAGCAACACACAGCAACACAATATGAATACCTGATTAAATAAAAATTTCATAAAAGAATATTCTTACTTATGTGATCCAGTTGGATATTTTCTATTCCATTCTACTCTCTTTCCTATATTATTTCAATGGTTATTTGGCAACTCAATAATTCTAATTATTTTACATCATTCTCATGTAAAAAGTTAGTCGAAAGCTGCGAAATTGATTTTATGACCCACTGTGGGGGCCCACCTGACAGCTGACAATTCTTCTAACAAATGCTCCAAACAGCCTTCCTTTACTCACCCATGTAAACATACCGGCCAAAGACCACGGCTGAGCAATTTGCAGGAGAAAACAAAATCTCTTGGCTCACTCCCAAACATCCTGGATGAAGCCAAGGTTTGCTGAGCCAACTTTTGTACTTCGTGGTTGACAATGACTGAAGACGGAAAGGCGGAGATCAAATCCTCACTCTCCATCTCAACACATCTCTTCCGCTAGGTAATTTATACCGGGCAAGTAGCAAGCTATTCAAAGTTGCTGTCATTTACTGTTCTTTCTCCAGCAGCAATGGAAACACGGGATCCGTTTACACTCTTCCCTCTTTGGTAGAATTAGATTATTCTCCCTCCTGCCTCCTTTAAACAAGGATGGCATTCACTGCTTTAGAGGCCGCTGTTGGAGGAGGCTCTCCAAACAAAGCGTGGCAGGGCAAGCGCGACCATAAGGGCGCAATAGCAGGAGCGGGGAGGGAGACTGCCAGTCAGGATTACACACCAGAACAAATTTATAATGATCCTTCTGACCGAAATGAACACAACTGGACTTGGAACAACATAATTAAGGGTGGTTTAAACAACAATCGAGAACCAAACTTTACAAAGTCAATGGTAAACTGCCAAACCAAAGTTAGTTATGAGCAAAACCCCAAGCTTCACAAAGCACGGCCTTCTATTTTCTCTGTGCAAAAGTAAACAACAACAACAACAACAACAACACATACTACAAAATCATCCTGTTAGCGGAAAGAAATACTACAACATCTTCCTGCAAGTAGACTTTTGGAGACCTTTTTTTACAGTTTTCTGGTGCCGATATTTTCTTCCGTGGGAGAGAATACTTTGACATCTTCCCCCTTGTCTCTTATGGGCTTTCAAGGCTTTCCACTCTCCATTTGCTTACTGTGGACTCTTCCATCCGCTTTAACTCATCAAAGAAGCCAAACATCATCTAGTGTCTCAGAAACCTGGAAGGACTTCATCATCTTTAGTTCACCATTTCTACTTCTTAGAATTTATCTGACACAAGAGAATAATGTTATTTGTATATGAAGATTTAGCAACAAATCTTGCAATCTTTAGCAACAAAGACGTGCGTGAGGTGCTATTTAAAATAGCAAACAAACTAATAGGATCGGACAATTCGTTGCTAAAGTAGTGATCTTTGCCTACTGATCTAAATTCTATTCTGTAGACTTACCCATGTTTTCTAAATTTTATAAAATAAATGGAAAATAGCACCTACTGAACACATCCATGTGCCAGCCACTGTGCTTGAAATGGAGAGTAGGGAATCTTCCCTGGAAGGAAATCAAGGAAAGCCAAAGGAGGCCCACATATGCTCACGTCCTGAGTTAGGCTTTCGGAGTGTTCCAGGGGGTCATATCAGGAGAGCAGAGTACAACCAATGACTTTGTGGGCCTCTGGTTCTTTAATGGTAAAATGGCAATAATAACAATACCTAACTCAAAAGGGTTATCCTGAGGATCACATTGAGAAATGAAATACCAAAATCTTCAAAGTGCTTATAAGAGTGTCTGGCACAATAAGTGTGATCTTTAAGTGTCAGGCAGCATAGTTCTTAGCACACTGATCCAGAGAACTGGGAGATATTTGTTTGCTTCTGTGCTGGCCCCAATGCCAAGGCGCTGGAGAAGACACATTGGATTTAAATGCACCCACCCCTCAAAGTTCTGCTCTACACCTGAAGGGTCAAATGGAGAAACTTTAGTCTGTGACTAGCAGACTGAGAAATAAAATGTTTTTAACACATCTGAGGGAATTTGTTCAACCATTTTTCAGCCAAATACAAACAATGATCAAGTTTATAAAATCCTCCAAAGAATAATTTGACATCACAGAATTTCATTTAGAATTGTTGGATGTAGATTTATCCACAACTAGAACAATCCTCACTAATGACTAAAACCCAAATTCTAACTAGCTCAGTCATTGACGTATTCAGTCATCTGCCTCTGTTCTAACTGCCTGCTAGAAAACAAAGCTAAACTCACTCGGAAGGTAAATAACAACACCAAAGGCTCAAGATATCACTAATATATATGTATAAATGTGACCACTGAAAAAACAGTCAATGTTTAATAAAAAATCATGTTGTAGCACACAGGAAAATGTAAAAAGCAATGAAAAGCAAAGATAAATTGTTAACAGAAAGCTCTAGTAGGTGATCCAGATGTTAGAGTAATTATACAAAGATTAAAAATAACTGTGGTTAACATTTACAAAATAATCAATTTCAATCTCACTAAAAGAATGGAAAAGCATTTAAAATATAATAGCTAGTATTAAGAATGTAAAAATAGCTTTAATAGAACATCTGATGCAACACTAAGGAATATCTAAGATGAGGAATATATATCAATACAAAATATGAGAACTAAAACATGGAGGTATAAAAAGGGAAATATAGAAATGAATATAAGATTCAAACGAGAAAGATTAAAAAGACAACACTAATATATTGGAGTTTCATCTGGAGAAAATAGGAAAATGATAGATATTAAAGCACTATTTCAATAGGTATTGTCCAAGAAGATATCTGCATCAATTAAAGGAATTAGCCCACAGATTCAAGAGTACCAAGTAGGATAAATACAACTTAATCACAGCACATCATCAAACTGCTGAAAACGCAAGTCAAAGAGGAAAAATTTAAAATAAGTCAGAGGAAAAAAGCATACCCCCTTAAGAGGAGAAAGAAAAGACTATGCAGAGATTTTTCAGTGGAAATAAAGTCAGAACTCATGATGCTATGTGGGAAGGTAAAAACTTCCAACCAAATTTTTATATTCAGCTAAAATATCTTTGACACATGAACATGGTCTGGAATTCTATTTTCAATTGAAATGGTATAATAGGAACAGGGTTTACACTTCTACCTGAAAATGCTGAAAAACTGGAGAGAATATTTCCTAGATATGAGATATCATTAAAGCAAGGACAATGAAACCTGAAATAAAATAAACCAACAATCTGAGCCTTATGTCTGTACCAACTTTCTGTCTGAAGAAAGATCCTAAGTCACAGGGCAGAAACGAGGACATCTCAGCCAATATCCAGTAGGCATCCTGAGTAGAGGAGATGGCATTGGGAGTCTGGAGAAGCCGAGACATCTAGGGTCCAGCAGAGTTCAGGATCGAAGAGAATTGTACAGAGACAACCACAAAGGATCTCGCTCGGGCCTTAGGCTGAGTCGATATGAAGAAATGCATGTGTGTGAGAAAACTACTTGAGGATGGTTTGAGAGAATCACTAAAAAAAGCTAAATTAAATAGAATATAGACAAACCGATTTTTTAAGAAAATCAATTTATTGGGGGTTCATACAAGTCATTACAATCCATCCATCCATTGTATGTCAAGCGCCTGTGTACATTTGTTGCCATCATCATTCTCAAAACATTTGCTTTCTACTTAAACCCATGGTATCAGTTTATTTTCTCCTCCCTCTCCCCGCTTCCCCCTCCCTCATGAACTCTTGATAATTTATAAATTATCATTTCGTTATATCTTATACTGTCCAATGTCTCCCTTCACCCACAACCCCATGTTCTGCACCCCAGGGAAGAGGGGATATGTACATTCTTATAATTGGTTCCACCTTTCTACCCTACCTTCCCTCCACCCTCCTGATATCACCACTCTCACCACCGGTCCTAAAGGGATCATCTGTCCTGGATTCCTTATGTTTCTGGTTCCTATCTGTACCGGTGTGCATCCTCTGGTCTAGCCAGATTTGTAAGGTAGAATTGGGATCATGATTGTGGAGCAGTATTGGGGAGAGGAAGCATTAAAGAACTAGAAGAAAGATGTATGTTTCTTCATTGCTACACTGTACCCCGACTCTTTTGATAGGAGATGTCCTGTTACCTACAGATAGGTTTTGGGTTCTCAATATGTCCTCCTCATTTACAATGATATAATTTTTAGTCTTTGATGCCTGAGACCAGATCCCTTTGACACTTTGTGGTCACACAGGCTGGTGTGCTCCTTCCATGTGGGCTTGATCTCTGAAGGTCTATTTAGATAAGATAGGGTGGATGAACATTCTAGAGGAGAAAACAATGGGGCTGGTAGTTCCAAGGGGACTTGGGAGATAGGGAGGTGGGGGAAAGGAGGTGATGTTGACCAACCCAGGGACAAGGGAACAAAAAGGGATCCAAAATAAATGGCAAGGAGGATGTGAGAGTCCTGGTAGGGATTGATCAAGGGCAATGCAACTGAGAGAAATTACTGAAACCCAAATGAAGGCTGAGTGTGATAGTGGGACTAGAGGAAAGTAAAAAGAAATAGAAGAAAGAAATAGGGGAAAAGGACATTTATAGAGGTCTAAATACAGGCATGTACTTACTTAAATATATTTATATATGATGATAGGGAAATAGATCTACATGCATATCTTTATAGGGTTAGTATTAAGGCAGCAGACAGACATTGGACCTTCACTCAAGCATTTCCTCAGTGCAAGAATACTTAGCTCTATTAAACTGGCATTTCATGATGCTCACCTTCCTGACAAGACCACTGAAGACTAATGTATGCATAGGCAAACATGGTGAAGATAAACCAATTTAAAAGTGGCTAAAACATTTGAAGTTATATGGATACAAGCATGTACATGAAAAGATGCACAGTGAATAATCTTTCAGGAAATGCAGATACCACATAAACCCGAGTGTAAACTGACCCGACTATCAGTCGAGGAAACTAATTTTACAACAAAAACTGCACTTAAAATGTGCTGGAAAACTCCGTTAATATTTGAGTATATCCAGTAAAAACCACTATGAGACACTGGCATGGACTTGACTGCATCAACAGCAATAAAAAACTGAGGGGAAAGCATTTGATTAGATCAATGGTTGTAGTAAAAGTATTTGCTAACATTCAACATCTCTTCCTGATGAAAGCGCTTAGAAAAACAGAATTACAAGAGAACCTTTCTAATTTGATAGGAGGTCATTATAAAAACCTCATGACCTCTCTTATTTGGGCTGCAATCTGCAAACCTATCCATTTAAATCCACCTCTCCCTCCTTGGGAGAATGACAAGTAAATCGTGACAGTCTCAGACACCCACAGGGGCAGTTCTACCCAGCACAACAGCATCACTATGAAAAGGAATGCACTCAATGGCAGTGAGTTGAGCACTAATGATTTATGTTGAAAGAAACATTGAATATTGAGATAAGAAATGATTACATATACCTTCAATATTCCCCATCATACTAGACTTCCTAGTCACTACAAGAAGAAAAAAAGATTTTAAAAGATGAAGTGATAAAACTATAGTCTTTCTCTGACAATCATGTATGAGGAGAACACCAAAGAATCTATAAACAAATTATTAAAACTAAGTGTACTGTATTTTTCAGACCATAAGATCTACCTGACCATAAGATGCACCCAGTTTTTAGAGCAGAAAAGCAAGAAAAAAATATACTGAACTAGATAGTACCAGTATACTAAATTGTTCTGGGGTTCTTCAGACCAGAAGACATATCCACTTTTGGGGGGAAAGGTATATGTTATGGTCCAAAAAATATGATAATTTTACTCAGGTCACTGTATCTAATAGCACCAGAGAAAAGTAAAGTTGATTTCAAAACATCAATAATAAATTATCAAACAGACTATAGTGAATTATTTCACTTATTAGAATGAAAGTCAAATACCTAAAACATTTTAGAAGGTAATAAAAGCTCAATCTTGTATATATGTCGATTCTTCTAAATTAGTATTAACCTTTCACATACTGTGGTGAAGTAAAAATGCTTCATAGGACACTTCGATCCTTAATATGCATAACTTCTACATAGAGGGTAGGCAGGATGACGTCAATATGGTGTTTGACAGGTTGCCATCTCAGAGGCAAGAAGAGGAATCTCATCAAGAACCACTGCCCACCAGGAGACTGTATGACGTAGTGGAGGCAGCAGAGGCAGCAGTAGTGGAGGCAATGTCAGGTGACATTGCAGTACCTGGACTAATGAGTCCCCACATTCTTCATGCCTTGACTCTTTCAGACAGTTCCTCATATGGTAGTGACCTCCGACCATAACATGATTTTTGTTGCTACTTCATAACTGTAATGCTGCTACTGTTACAAATTATCATGCAAATATCTGATATGCAGGATGCATTTTCTATGTTACAAATTGAACATAATTAAAGCATAGTTATGAATCACAAAACAATATGTAGTTATATATTGTGAAATATTGATTTCTAATGACAAATAAATGAAATTTTGTCTTCAGGCAAGGTGTAGCATGGGTAAACAGTTTTCACACTGGTACACCTGGGTGTATCTGCATGTGGACGGACCCGCCTGGGGATGGATAGAGGAGTGGTGTCTTAATTCCTAAGACTATTGGAAATATGTGTTTTCTGATGGCCTTAAGCAACCCAGGTGAAAGGGTCGTTCAACCCCCAAAGGGGTCACGACCCGCAGGTTGAGAACTGCTGGCCAGCAGAGCAGCAAGGGTAAAAACTGAGTCAGAGTTGTGGGCCTCCGGACACATCAAATGAATAAAGCTAAGTGACTTTGGTCAGGAAGCTGCAAGTAAAACCAGAGATAAAAAAGCAGAGACCAAGGGACCACTTGGTTGAGTGGTAGACTTCAGAGAGACATACCTATCACTATGGTTGAAAAGAGGCACAGGAAACAAAAGAATTGTATCCTTAACATTTCATAACCTGTTGATTTCACTAATAAATTCTGTAACCAGGAGTATTCTCTGTGAGTTCTGTGAGGCCATTCTAGTTAACGATCAACTGCAGCAAAGGACGGTGCTATGGAAGGGTTTGTGACAGAAGAGGAAGCAGAAGAATGAGGGTGGGAGACATGTTGACCTCTGTTTCTTAAGAGTCATCCTAGAGCAGATATGAAGATGGTTTCTTCTTCCTCCTTGTGTAGCTGCAGGAAGTCAGACATGCCCCAGACCCCTGTGGTAGTTATATAATCTGTTGTTGAGTTATCCTGCCAATGAAGTTGTAGCTCCGTGGTCTCATTTGGAGGTGCTAAGGGGATAAACAGCTTGCTGGAGCGGGGTGAAGGCTCGCTCCCTGGAGATACTGCAGCTGACAAGACACATGGAGGAAACTTGCGCCCTGAGCTGGAGGAGTCATGTGGAGACTCCTTTCAGTGCTGAGATGTTAACTATGCCACAGGATCCACAAGATTTCCCACCCAGTGGTCTGTGATTTTCCTGTGTTCGTTGTCCTTGCATGTGTTTTGTGAGCCTGAAGAGGACTTTATAAATTGGTATCAGACATATGGGCTAAGATTGGACTCATGGACTTGATTTGGACTAGGTTGGGATGTTCTCTTAATGCAGAATTACTCTTTATATAGAGCTCTTTTTTAATATACATGACTGTCAATGAATTTGTTTCTTTATTTATTCAGACTAACCAACTCCCCCCATGCCATTCCCTAAAATACATTTTTTTTGTGTGTGATCTTAGTTAGTAAATTAATTTGCAAATTTATGTGGAAAACCAATGGACCAAGGAAAATCAAAGCAACATTGAAAAGGAAAACTTCAGAAGACTCATCCTTTTAGATATCATACTGTATATCTTTTATTTTAAGGATAGGAGAATTAACAATATTAGCAGCAGGGCCACCCAGAGTGAACAGGTTTTGACAAAATTTCCAGACTAAGAACAGAATCATTAGACAGAATAGGCTGTCCATGTCTGAAGGATTTGTCATTGAAATCCTTGGACAGCAGCAGAACATCATCTTCAAAGATCGAACCCCTTCTATTTTAAGGCACACAAATTATGGTTTGAGAACTGTGTCCTTGAAGTATAGCTGACCATAATGATTTGGATGAACCAAGCCTGTCAGGATCTGCATTTGCTGATGGAGCATGATGTAAAATGAAGAGAAATGGTTTCAATCATCCCTTAATAATTAGAACACAGAATAATTAGAACAAGAGTCTAGGAAAACATGAAGTCTTTAAAAATGAAGTGGAATGCATAATGATCGAGATACTGGGTATTAATGGACTGAAATGGGCCAGTAGTGCCATTTTAAATTGAACAATCATATAATTTATTATGCTAGGAAAAACAACCTCAAGAATAAAGACCTGGTACTCATTGTCAAAAGCACATCCCAAGATCAATCAATTGAAGTATAGTGTTGTATAAGAGAATGGTAGCTATTCATCTACAAGGGAGTCTTATTAATACAACTATTACTTAAATTTACAGAACAACCACTAAAGCTAGTGAATTATATGAACTTCTTCAGTCTGAAATTGACCAAGCATGCAATCAAGATGAATCGATTAGCACTAATAAAATTAATAATAACAAAGTTTTCTTAAATAGACTATAAGAAGTGATGCCCACACACACAAAATAGACTGCAAGAACACTAACAGTAAAAGGAAATACATGTAATTATATTACATTAAAGTTAGGAAACTCTGCTTACTCAAAGACACAATTTTAAAAGTGAAAGTGGGAACAATATTTCCAACACATGATTGATAAGTAAATTATATCCATATTATATATGAGACTCCATCAAACCAATAAGAAAAATGATACACAGCTCAATGGAAAAATGAGTTAAACCATATACAATATACAAGAGAATATTCAAAGAGAAGTGGAGGGAAAAAGTGTTCAACTTCATTACTACTCAGGGGAATTACCAATTAAAAACACAATGAACTGTCTCTATGTATCTACCTGTCAGGGTACTGGTCCCCAACAGTCAAATGGGTCATTAGGTTAGGAGCAACTTTGGAAAATGATATATACTGATAGCAGGGCATAGGAATTCCTTGTCCTTATGTCAGGACCAAGAGAGAGAACGTATTTTCCAATGGGTTTATATAGAATTGTGGGGCTTACAAATCTTTCAGAAGACCTACACATAGTACAGTGGATATATATTGCATAGTCAATGGGTACTATCATAAGTGGGTAACACAATAAATAGGTAACGAAATGACTCAGTGTGTTGACCTGGTGCTAGCTGACCTTGAACACCCCGGAGTCCTCCCCAGGGGGGCAATCTACCATCAGTATCAGCAAGAGACAGTAGGTTGGGCTTTAGAACCTGATTGCTCATATCTGCAGATAACCTTCAGGCTTTGTGAACAGCCAAACATAAGAATGATTCATCTTTTATGGTAGCTCCTTTATGACAGTCCCTTTATGGTGGTGTTATCAGAGGGACTGTGGTCAGCCATGAGAATGTGTATTACGATTTATTTGTATCTCAAAACCATGAGGGCTTTTCCCCACTGGAGTTGGCTCTCCAGTTTAATAATTATGAGCATGGCCAATTGAGTTGCATTACATTCTCACCTAGCCCTTCAGTTTACAATACCTACCAGAATGGATAAAATTTAAGATATCATCAATAATTACTGTTTCAGACCATATGGAGAGACTGGAACTCTCACACACTGCTGGTGGATGCGTAATCACTCTGGAAGATTGTTCTATAACGTTTACTAAATCTGGATATACAAATATCTTATGAATGAGCAATTCCACACTCAACCTATTAGAACTGTGTATATGTTTTTCAAAAGACTTATGCGTGTGCACACACAGACACATGTACTCTTGTACTTTTCATACTATCCAAAAGATGGAAACCATTAAAATGTTCACCACCAGTAGTATAGATAGGAAGTTTAAATGTGAGCGTATGCACACAATACAAAACTACATAATAAGGATAGTTTCATGAACATGCTGCTGAGAAAAATCAAGATACAAATCTATTATATGAAGCTCAAAAAGGAAGGAAAACTACCATTTTAGAAGTCAGGTTAGTGATTATTTTTTGTGGAGAGCCTAGGAGAGAGCACAAGGGAAACTTGCTTCTTATTAGTGTTCCCTTTTATAGCATAGTCTCTTGAGTTTATTCACCTTGTAAATGATTTGTATAATTTCCTTTATGTGTATTTTGTTTCAGTAAACACATTTTAAAAACCAAATGTGAGTTTCCTCCTGAGCAATCTTTGAGACACAGAGAGACAAAACGGGAACCACGGCAACTCAGGATAAACACAGGATCTCAAGGCAGGCCGTCATTCACTCTTCGGCAGTAAGAAATAGCCTTAAGTAGACAAGACTTTCTGTAGGGTGTTTGGTGAGTCTATTGCTAACTTTTATTTATTTTTTTATATTTGTGAAGAGTAGCAGAGATTGTCCACTATCATATAGTTGTAGGAGCTAAGCACTAAAAATTGTGGAACTAATTGGTTTCCCTGCTCCCCATTAGCTTTTAGAAAATGTAACCCTACATTTGTGTATTCCTTAATCAAACTGAATCCATTTCTGTCACAGGACTCTGTTGGATAGAGTAGAACTTTCCCATCGGGGTTCCATATATATTTTTGGGTGTTTTTCAAACTTTGATACTGTCACAGTAAGAAAGACATTTTACACCATCACTCAGAGAATGTGCAGATATTTGAAGCGTACATTTAAAAAAAAATACTATTATTTTGTGCGATAATTTCTAATACTTGCCCTTCTATTCTCTTTTACCCTTCATAATCTAGTGCTTTAAAAATGGCGATGAACCATTAAGCAGGTTTCATAGTCCATTCATATGTTGCCATTAAGTTTGAAAACCACTGCTTTTCAGAGTTTCTGGAACTTATCAGCCATGCAATAAAACCTTATTGAATAAATAGTATCATGGATTTTGTATTTTATTGTATTCTCTAGCTTGTTGGTAATGCCTACACTTGTTTTTCTTTGCCTCCTTGCCTTTATTCTAATTTATGTTCCTTTGTTAGAATATATGAATCTTTATAAAGTTGCTTTAAATTTTTCCAGAGCAATCTCTTAAGAAATCCCTTAAGAATCACCCTCAAAGTCTCCCAGTAAAATGAGGGTAGAGTCAAGAGAGGGAAGGCCAACCAAGGCACAGGACCTTAGCTCTCAGAACAGGTAACTTAGGACCTATCTTTAAGAGAGACACTCCCTGTTCCATCTCCCAGTCATGTCTGCAACACCAGTACAGAAAAGAGCAGATGGGGAATGTGACTACATGCCTGGAACTCACCTCTAACCTTACTGGGAACCATATATACTCCTGCTTTCCATGAATTCCTCTTGCATTTCCAACAGATGGGAGAGAGCTAGTTCATTCTGAGAAATACAAAGGCACTTTTGGCACGAGGAACAAAGAGTACTGTAATTGACAATGGAGAATGGTGTGAGCATCTATGTGCATCACTGTGAGAAAGGTGTTCATGGTCTTGAGTTTCCTTTATCTCCTTTTGCAAAGGGTACAGCCTTTAGCAGGCCATTGAAATCCCGTGCCCACAGAAGAGTGACTAAACATGTTAGAAGGAACTAGTTCAGGTATGTGAGAATAAACCTTATATGCATTTCACCTTAATAAAACTAACTTTAAAACATTCTCTCTGGTCCTATCAAATAAAAAACTTTCCTTATAAAAGGCTCTTGAATCACTCTTGGGCAAGCTGCCCTCCTGGCTTACTTTCAACACCCAAAGAAAGGAAAACATGTTTCTGGCAAGTACTGTGGTCCAGTATGGTAATTCTATCCTCACAAGGACAGGGTTCTGGACTAACAAAGGGAAATGAACGTGACTGGTCATTTCTCTAGAAAAACAGGTCACAGCCCATGGGGAATTCAACAGGGTTGACATTTGAAACATACCATGTATACTAGTATATAAACTAAATTTTTCAGCACATTTTTTCATACAGTTTGTGTGGTAAAATTAGGTGCCTTGGTTTATACTCAAGTGTATATGGTACATTTTGTGAAATACCTTAAACTTTGTTTCTGCTTAAGCTGCCATAGAACATGGACACTTCCTACAAAACACCAAATATACAGGCCAAGTTTACACGGACCATTCGCCTTACTTAATTGTATGAAACCAGAAGCTGCTTGCACATTCAAAACAGGGAAGATGGCTTAAAAATATGACACAGCCATAATAGCAACAACTCACAAAGTCACAGTGTGAGAAATCCTCATGCTAAAATGTGAAATGTGAATTGCAAGATGAAAACACTATGTGGAAAACATGTGGCAGCACCAGTCACCACCACCCTGAGACCAGAAGAACTAGATGGTGCCTGGCTACCACTGCCAACTACTCTGAAGGTATCATTTTAGAAGGTTCTGGATCAGAGTAAAATGCAGAATGAATTTCAAGATGGTGAAAGAGACTAGGCTTAATGATTGAGCAGCTTGGAGAAACCTACAGACTACAGCCCTTTAGGTTCAAAACTGAACTCAGCTCTATGGCTCGATAATCAACTACATTATAGACATGTACATAATAGACATAATAGATATGTATTGATCAGGGGATCAATAATATTAGGAAGGTCCTCACACCCTACAATAATCACCCATTTGAGATCAAAAGGGCAATGTATGCATGAGTGTGTATGTGTGTGTAAACTCTCACATCTAGATATGGTTAGATTAAAAAAGTAGGTTATTATGCAAAACTTTTTGCTATGCGAAAATGATGGATGACCAAATGAGGTTACAAAATTGAGGCTGACATTATCATTACATAACTGCCAAATTACATCATGATATCATTTTGAAATGCCATTGCTACATAACTGTCAAATTAATGAGACTTCTGGTCCAATCACGTTGACACACAACCACAACCATCCCAGGTAGTGTTCCTTTGGTCTAGCACCTTGGGGCTCATTCTTATCAGATGTATGATATTAAAGCACAAAATAGTCAGGACCCTAGTAGAGCTGGGGGCTCAGGGTTGGGCCCCTAACTGAAAGGTTGTGACGCAAAGTTGCCACCTATTCTGCTGGAGAGAGAAGTGGCTCTTTCCATAAAGACTTACAGCCTTAGAAACCCTGCACTGAGTCGCTGGGATTCAGAATTGACTGCATAGCGGTGGGTGGCCTGTAAATACATAGTCAGATAGTGCTATAATTGATAAGTGAGCAATAGGTAAATATACGTATCTACATGTAGAAAAAGATTTAAAAGAAATATTCCAAAATAGTAATTGAGGCTATATACTTTGATGGATAAAATGATAAGTAACTATAAAATTTCTTTATTTTTCAAAATTTCCACTATAAACATGGATGACGGTATGGCTAGATGAGGTTAAGCTGTTTTGCCGAATGTTATTTGCACATTCCTTTAAAAGTGCCTGGATGAAACGCTTCCCCTTTGCTTTTTAATGACAGTTTCCCTAGTCAAATTTCCAACTCAACAGCGAGATCAGCAAGACTGGAGGCATCAGTTCATTCCATGAAAAATTAAAATGGTTCAGGAGCCTAACTTTTGCCCTCCAGATATATTTACATGAAGGAGACCAACTGTCTAAAAAGACTTCATCATTAGCTTTTTAAAATTTAATTTACTTCTTTTGGGGGGATGGATGGGTGATTGGTATGAACTCATTTAAAACGGTAATTCATAAAGCTGGAATGGAATATCTAAAGAAGGTTGAGATGTTTTTGCTGCAATCCCAGGGAGCAATGTCCATGTCCCGCATCCTCCTGCTTCTTTTGTCAGAGTTGCTGAGTTGTTTTAAGTCAAAGTTTTAAAAATAATTTCAAGAGAATAACTTCAAACATTCTCACAGATTAGACAGAAAGGTCTTATTTTGGAAAAGAAAACATGAGGCGAGTCTTTAGGACCAGCGGACTGGGTTTTCTTATGTAGAATTTGTTTCTAATTTCTCCATTAAGTCAATGACCTTTGATCTTCTTGCAGACCTTAGCAGAAATCATCTACGATGGCCTTTGAAACTGATGGTTGGGCCTTTGAGAGCACTCACTCGTTGGAGAAAACCAAATGGACCCTGCCCAGAAGTAGACTAGGAACTGAGGTCTGGATTTTGGCTTTTAATAAAGGGATTTCAGAGTTAATACATTAGCAAAATACTGTTGAAAGTCATAATTCATGGTTGAATCAGGAGGTTGGTTGGGAAAAGATATTAGGAATCTCTCATCGCTTTGAAGATATTCTAGCCTCTCCATTCTACCACCCCACCCCACCCCTGCCCCCTCACAGCTCTGAGTTCATTACATGAAAATTTTGCCTGGTACTCAGTGATTTCTGAAAGAGAGGACCATGGAAGAGTCACCAAAGTCAATGTCCTCTCCATAAGTCCTAACTGATTTCTCCATGATTGCAGAGATGGAAATATAAGTGGGAGAGAAGAAGACGCTCATCTGCACAGTAGAACATCAATTAATCAACAGTGTTAGAAATCCAAAGGTGATCATTTGAAGACTAAGAAGATATTTGTATCGTTTCACAGTATTTTCTCCAAAAGAATATATTTTATTTACTTCTTAAAGAATATATTTATTATAAAGAGAAATAGGATAAAATTTTAGTGGGAGAATCTAGCAAATAGATGGATGTGAACTAAGTTAACATCACCAATAATGGGGTAGACTGGAGTCATGTGCTTCCTGAGATGATGTCCCAAGGACACAACCTACCTACTGTGGTCTGTTGTTCTTGCCAAACATGGATAGCCTCAGTCTAACCATGAAGGAATGTCAGCAAGTCAGAAGGAGAGATGTTCTACAAAAGTCTACAATCTTCAAAAAAGCCAACCAAGGTCAAGAAACACAAAGAGGGACTGTTTCAGATTAAAGAGGTTAAAAAGATGACTACTAAATGTACCACATGATTCAGGATTGGATCTTAGATTAAGATAGACATTGATATAAAGAATACTATTAAACAAATTGACATGCAGTTGACTAGATAATACCATATCAGTGTTAAATGGCTGGTTGAGTAAACAGCTCTGTGTTAGGGAATACATGCTGATATACAAAGAAAGAAAAGAATAGCAATATGGGTAACTGGTATAGACACACCATTTTTCTCCATAATGGAATTCTTAATACCAGAGAGTGAAGACACCTGTGATATGTTTCTTAGTACATTTACTTAAAGGGAGAAAAGATTTACAGCAATGTGTTGTTTGGACGTGCATTCTCTCTCTCTCTCTCTCTCTCTCTCTCTCTCTCTCTCTGTCTTGCTCTTGCTCTCTTGCTCTACCTTTCTCCCATCCACCAGGGACAATAGAGGCAGTTTAGAGATTGTCTATTGTTTTCTCGGTAGCCAAGGAGAAGCGTAGCTTTAACATGTACATAAACTCCTGAACTTTGGCCTTAAAACTGACATTTCTCCGTTTGAGATAAGGGTAAGTCAGTGGTGTTTCTTATAATATCTTTCATTCCTTTTATTTTTGTTTGTATGTACATTTGATAGTTGGTTTGAAATGTCATGCTGATAACATCTGTCCATGAATCCATGATCTTGAAGGATCATACACAAACTGTCTCATAGTCTTCACACTATATACGTACTTCATTTTAAAATTTTATTTTAAAAATATTAGTTGGGAGTTAACACATATATCATTTCATAGTTGAATCATGCCAAGTAAAATTGTATAAGTGCTACCATAATCAGTTTCCAATATTCTTTTTCTTTCTGAATTCCTTGATATCCTATCCCTTTTATCCCACACCACCCAAAGGACATCCCCCCACCAAAAAATAGAACAACAAAACTTTTATTCTCCTTGCTGTCCTATAGGTTCATCAATCCCAGGTCTCATAGACCAAAACACAGAAAAACAGAAAATGCAACTTCAAGAAGGTGATTTCTAATTGCATAATACTTTTGAGATCTACCCTAATATGAACAACCAAAATAAAACTATAGAAAATGTTGAAAACCAGATCAGTTATAGCATGCATTAGAATGGGAATCAACTGCCACAGTTTTAACTATTCAAGTCAGATTTATGCCTTTGATCCTCTATACCCATCCCCCTAACATCCTCTGTTTAGTAACCGCTTTCCTCTCATCCCTCCTTTATAGATAGAGGGAGTTCACGGGGGCTATTTCCTATGCAGTCCTCACAAATGAATCTTGGGCTCCCGACCCCTAGCCTTCTGAAGCTGCCTTCTCACAATTTAGGCTCTGATACTAATCCCTTCTTCAATTTTAGATTACATGATTTACAATTCTTCCATGACAGATGATGGTGTGCTTCTTTCATGTGTCTTAATACCCACACGAGACCCCTTTCACACACTTTGAAGTCCATGAAATGGTTGTGATTGACTGTTTATCTAAAAGTTGGCTCTGTCTGTCCATCCAGTGGTTCTGCAAAAGAACTGCCTGGCAAGCTCCTGTCACAAAAATTATTGTCAAGAAAACTCTGGAGGTGTTCCATTTAGAAATCCACGACTCAGTCTAAGCAGAGAGCAACATTTCTGTTGTGGTTTTTGATTCTTTTTCCTAAACATAATTCAAAGAAGATATAATCCTGCCTTATTTGGCAGACTTGTTTCAATTGTTCATTTAGAAAAAGTTTCTGGGGGAGGAAGAATTAAAGCTGATTGTGATGATATGTAGACAACTCTTTTTTTATGGTTAAAGAGTTTATTGAGAATGCTAACAAATTGTAATGCCAGTCAGAAATGCTCAAGGTAGTTGTCTACCAGAAACTGTTACAAAGTTTTGGGTCTGCTAATAAATGACCAGAGGGATGTACCACTCTGCTTTAAACCTCAACTTGAAGGCATTGAGCTCAAGCTCCATGAGTCAGCAAACTCCGGATCTCTACATTAAGCCCCTCCCCCCCACCATTTCAGTAATCCTCAGCCCAAAGAAACTCAGCTCCACAATAAAAGTGTGTGATATGTGAATAGTATGTCAAGAAAACTACTAAAAAGAAAAGAAGTCACATTTGATCTATGGTTATCCTGGGTGGAGGGGGAAGACTATTTGCCTAGGGGGCATTGAGTTTATGTTAATGGTGGTGATGGTTACACAACACAAAGAATATAACCCAAAGCACTGAATTAAATGTATGGAAGTCATTGAATTGGAGAATGCCTTGATGTGTACCATTTTGATCACAATTTAAAAAGAAATTAATCATACAAGTAAAATAAAAAGTTGCAATGGCTAGCAATTTTTTACACTGGTATGTGAACATGAATAATTTTATACACGGTATCTTATGGAAAGAGCATGTTCTCCATGAATATGTTTGACTGCAAGTTAACTAGTCAAATGTAAATATGGCCAAAAGGAAAACCAGGGCTTGAAAGCTAATCCAGTTTGAAATCCTGACACATGTTGAAACCATTTAAGCAGCAGCTACTTCAGATGAGCAAATTTTGAACTGCCACGTGGCTTGACAGCACTGAGGGGTCAACTTAACATGCAGATTCTGACTCTGTAGGTCTGGGGCGAAGTTTGAGCTATTGTCTGGCTAACATGGAAATGCTTTTCTCAGTCATCGTTTCAGTAGAACATGATTTAGCACCTTCCATCAACCCAAGGAGTCTGATAGTGTTTGGCCCGTTTTTAAGATGAGGAAACTGAGGCTCATGAGATGAAATACCTTGTATCAGGGGACGAGTAAGTAGGTGACAGGATTTAAGCATTGGCTTCTCCCATTATATTCCTTGGCCGGGGAGTTGACTTCACCCTCCTGGACGGTCTCAGAAAAGCCACGGGGGCAGTTCTACCCTATCTTATAGGGTTTCTCGGGGTTGGTTTTCACTTGAGAGCAGTGAGTGTGGTTTTCATCAGGATACCAGGGAGGTCACTAGTACTGAAGTCTGTGAGACGCTGGACAACGAGGTAAACAAGTGGCTCCTTACTTCTGCTGCGTTATGCACCCCTTTGAGACTCTAATGTAGGCTGGTTTCATTGTGCCTATTGTTTTGAATTATTCTACAATAGGTATTTTTGCATATTTACACAGTTCTTCCTTCTAGGCAGTTCATAGACACCCATGAATTACAGGTTGAGGCTCTAAAGATAAAGCTAGGCAATTAAAAGCCTTAGGAGGAAGTCCAAGGTGTCACCAATAGTTTCAATACTACAGAAGGTTCTTTAATATCACCTCCTTTACACAGGACATGACAAGGGATTTTCTTTTCTTGTTTCCTATAAAAGCACCTAGGAACTATGACTGTTGCTGAAGTAAATTCTTAAAAGGAGATTTACAAACTAAGTCCACAGCCTGAACCACTAGTGAAGAGTCATGGCTCTACTGCTTTAAGATTATGAATAAATACTCAAACCAGTCCTAAGTCATGGTCAAAGTCACTGGAAGGGTCAAGGTAACTATTACGATGCAAGTTGGCTATGCAAACAGCAACATTCAATACGGAATTGAAGCTTTCTTGATTCTGTGTCACACTATTCACAACAGTGAACCTCTAAATTCCACAATCCTGAAAATCATTCTCCTTGGGAGAAGAGTCCAGGAGAGTGAAGACAGAGTAAATTATCCATTGTTTACATGTAAAGGTTACGTATTTTTTTACTTTGCATAATTCTCAGTGACTTATTCTCAAAAATAGAACTCAAAGATAAGATTTTTTTTACATTAGCCACACCAGAATTTATAAATCCCAACTTCTCTATTAATCATCAGTATTGGCTTAATGGTTTCAATTTCATTAAAACAAACAAACAAACAACAACAAAATCAGATGATAGAAACCAAACCAATTCTGTAGTTTTTTGCTTTGTATTTGCTTTGATACATGCTTTAGCTCAATATATAGTTGTTTAAAGAAGACTAATCATGTCTTGGGCTCTAAGTCTAAGAGGCGATAGAAATATTTAGCAGTATTTTAGTCCTTATTTTTTTATAGTTGGTAAAAGGGAAGGGCAAGAAGGTGATGTGGCTCTCTCAGGTGTAGACAACAAACTAGTGCTTGCTACAGGACTGGAACCCTTATCTCACTGGGAAAGATATTATAGTCATGCTAAAAATAAAACAAAAATGTGGCAAAAGCAACTTTTAGAAGTTCAAAACGACAACTAGCTCTCCTTAGATTTGATCACCAGCAGCAAAGCATTGTTAAACTTCCTAGAAATGTTCCTTCCCACACATACATAAATATTTTATATCATTTTATATCAGAAACCTATCTTGCTCATCTGTCACTGGTCTGTCATTTTGATGTACTTTGATAACTTGCCTGTTGCTGTGCTACTGGACGCTATGCTACTGGCCCAAAGAAGCTCCAAAAAGTTTGTGGAAAAATGAAGTGAAAAGAATATGAGCCTTTTTCCCCTAGGGATCTTAAAAAAAATCCCTCATTTCAAATACCCCACAGTGAACAGGTTTCAGTGGGGCTTCCAAGTCCAGATAGAGTAGGAAGAAGAAAGAGGTGGTTTACTTCTAAAAAATTAGTCCCTGAAAACCTTATGAATAGCAGCTGATCCTTGTCTGATAAGAGCCAGAAGATGAACTTCTCAGATTGGGAAACAAAACAAAAAAACCCTTAAACCTGCTGCCATCAAGTTGATTCTGACTCACAGTGACTCTATGTGATGAAGCCAAGCTGCCCTTGTAGGTTTCTGTGACTGTCAATCTTTATAGCAATAGAAAGCCTCCTCTTTCTGCAGAGGAGCAGCTGGAGGTATTGAACTGCCAACCTTGCAGTGAGCAGTCCTGCAGGCAAACCCACTCTGCTACCAGGGCTCCTTAATCAGACTGTGACTCAAAGGCACTCAAGATGTCACAGGGAGGAGCTAAGTCCTCCAAATAGAAGCAATCCCACAATGTAGGTGGATCAAAACTTTCAATGTCTTCATTTACTCAAGTGGCACAACTGAACACGCATAGAAACAGCCACACACAACTGTAAGTAATTGGAACATGGAATGTAGGAAGTATGCATCTAGGAAAACTGGATGCTGCAAAGACTTAAATGGAACATAAAAAGATTGCTAGCCTAAGCATCAATGAGCAGAAATGACTCTATACCAGGCAATCATATGGTTCCCTGTGCCAGAAGTGAGAAATTGGAAATGAATAGTGTTACATTTATAATTTTAAAAAATGTTCAAGATCGTGTATTTTGAAGTGCAAACCTGTTTGTTCTAGGATAAAATCCATACACTTACAAAGAAGACCAGTATAGTAGTTACATAATTTCATACCAATCTGATGTGTAGGGGGTGGAGTCTAGCCTGTCAATCAGATCACAGTCTAATGCTGCCTTCTTGTGGGTGTGGCCTCCTCATAAGAAGCATCCTGGGACCCTCCCCTACCCCAAACTCCCCTTTCTCCCTTCACCTTCCTATGCAAATCCTAGGGATGCGTCTACCACAATTGGATCCACTAGACTTTGTACCCACTAACCTGCAATCTTCCTGCATTCTTCTGCTTTCAGTGTGGATTGCAACTCAATATAAAGAAAACAAATCTTCACAACTGGACTAATAGGCACATCATGATAAATGGAGAAAAGATTGGAATCGTCAAGAATTTTATTTTCCTTGGCTCCATGATCAATGCTCATGGAGGAAGTTAAGAAATATAACAATATATTACATTGGACAAATCTGCTGTACAAGACCACTTTAAAGTATTAAAGACCAAAAGATATAATTTTGAGGACTAAGGAGTATCTGATCCAATCAATGCTATTTTAAATCATATCATGAATGTGAGAGCTGGACAATGAATATAAAAAACTAAAGAACATTTTGATGCATTCAAATTATTGTGTCAGCGAAGGACACTGACATTGCTTGGACTGCCAGAAGAAAAGAGTCATTTACATTTTAATAAATTAAATTAACCCTAGTTTGATATTTGTTTTTTTTTGGGGAGGGGGGTCCTAGTTTGACATTTGTGTTACCAATATTTTACCTTCTGTGGTGTTTACTATTTTCTTCGTTAAAAGGTAGTTGTTTGCATTTGTGCAATGAAATATTTGTATTTTTATAGTTTTGGGGTTTTGTGTCTTGCTTAAAAGGCTTTGCACTTTGCAGAACTATTTTTACAGCATTTTCCTGGTACTTAACTGGTTTGTTTCTATGTTGAAATCTTTGATTCATATGGAATTTATTTTGGCATAAGTAAATATTCAGCTTTGTTATTTTCTCTCAAATCGTTAACCTGTTGACCTAAAACTATTTATAAAATAATTCCTTTCACTCTTCTTAATGCCATCTCTATCAAATACAAAATTCTCTAAATATTTAAGATTTAAGTCTACATCTGTCTCTGTGCTCTTCTACTAATTTGCCTGCCTATTTGTGAGTTGGTATTATTGCTGTTTTTAGTTGCCATGGAGTTTGTTCTGATTCATCATGAACTTTTGCATGACAGAAAGAAACATCCTCTGGCATGATGTAATTCTCACATTAATGTGTCTGAGTCCATTATTGCTAACATTATGCCAATTCAACTCATTACTTTTCATCATTTTCATTGGCTTACACCTTTAGCAAACATGACATCATTTTGTAGTGAATTGGTCTTTGTTGATGATGATGTGTCTAAAGTAAGTAATACTAAGTCTTATGATCTATTTGTCTAAGGGATGTTCTGGCTATATTTTGTCCAAGGCTGAGTTGCTCATTCTGGAAGTCCAAAATCATCTTTTGCCAACACCACCGTCAAAATATATCATTTCTTTTTCTGTCTTTCTTTTCAAGTCCAACTTTTACATGCATATGCTCTTGTTGATGCTGGTAGACGTCAATGCGTTGGTTCTGATTCATAGTGACCTTTTATACAATAAAATGAAACACTGTCCAGTCCTGTACCATCTTCATAATTGTTGCTTTGTTTAAGTATATTTTGTAGCCATTATTTAATAAATTACATTGATTACATTGAGGGTCTTTCTCTTTTTTTTGTTTTTCTTTTGCTAACCCTCCACTTTACCAAGCATGTTATTCTTTTCCACGGACTAGTCCCTCCTGATAATGTGCCCAAAATATGTCAGGCAAAGTCTCACCATCCTCGCTTCTAAGAAGTATTCTGGCTGTATTTCTTTCAAGATAAATTTGTCCATTTTTTCTGGCAGGCCGCACTGATTTCAATATTCTTCACCAACTCCATAATGCAAATATATGACTTCTTCTCTGTTTTTTCTTATTTATTGGCCAGATTTCAAGACTTATGGGGTGAATATAAATACCGTGGCTTGAGTCATAGATATTTTAGTCCTCAAAATAATTTCTTTGCTTAACACTTTTATGAGGTGTTTTGCATTTTCCAGTGCAATACATTTTTTGACTTTCTGACTGAGCATTGAATGTGGATATAAGTAAAATGACATTTTGGTCAAACTTTTCTCTGGTCTTCATGATGTTTAGTGAGCCAATTGTGAGGATTTTCCTTTTCTTTATTTTGGTGTATAATCCATATCTAAGAATGTAGTCATTCATAACTGAGGGATTCAAGTGCTCTTCACCTTCATCTAGCAAGACTTGTGCTATCTTTGCATCACAGGTTGCTAACGAACCTTCTTTAATCCTGATGCCACATTCTTCTTCATCTTGTCTCCTTTCTCAGATTTGCTCAGCAGTTAGACACGCGTGCTCAGCAATGGCAGGCACAAAAGATGACTGAAACAGACAAGACCTGGGTCAGGTGTACCTAGTTAGCAAAGAACATAATTGCTTTTTAAAAGTTCAAGATGTCTTTTGTACCGGATATTTTCAATGCGATACATTTTATTTCTCAAAATCTGCTCCTTACCAACATGACACAGACAAAACTTTCATCAATCGACTGAGGAGGAATGGACTTCAATACCGGAAGAGAGATCTCTTGATTTCTGCATATTTTTTTGTGTTCTCCAAACTAATATATCATGCACATACTCCATAATACTCTCTTCAATAAGAAGAAATAAAATAAATCATATACCCAGCGACAAGTCAATAAAAATCACCATTAAACTGATGACCCAATAAAACAGAGTTGAGCTATACCACAGGGTTTTTAAGGCTGTAAAACTTGGAGGAAGCACACTTTAAAAAAATCATTTTATTGGGAACTCATATAATGCTTATCACAAGCAATATATACATCTATTGTTTGCGAACCACATTTATACATTTGTTGCCATCATCATTCTTGAAACATCCTCCTGCTACTTAAGCCCTTAGTATCAGCTCCTCATATTTCCCCTTCCTCCCCACATCCTTTCCCTCATGAACCCTAGATAATTTACAAATTATCGTTATTTTGTGATATCATATACTGTCTGATGTATTCCTTCACCCATTTCCCTGTTGCCCATACCCCAGAGAGAAGGCTATATGTAGATCCTTGTAACCAATCCCTCCTCTCTACTCCACCTTCGCTCCACCCTCCCAGTATCACCACTCTCGCCATTGGTCCTGAAGGGGCCATCTGTCCTGGATTCCCCATGTTTGCAGCTGTTATCCATGCCACTGTACATGTCCTGGTCTAGCTGGATTTGTAAAGTAGAATTGGGATCATGGTAGTGGGGTGGGGAGAAGGGGGGGAAGCATTTAAGAACTAGAGGAAAGCTGCATATTTCATTGTTGCTACGCTGTACCTTGACTGACTCATTTCCTCCTCATGACCCTTCTGTAAGGGGATGTTGAGGAAGCACACTTTTACCTTTTTCTTTCACAGAGTATAGGGGAGGGGGCTAAAGGGTGTTTCAGATCACTGATATTTTGGTCAGCAGTCAAATATTTTATCCACTGTGCTATCAAAATAAAACTAAATGTATATTCCAGATTTCTGGAACAATTATCTTCAGGTACCTGAAGCACTGTTCTATAAAACTTAGTGCCTTGAAACAACCACCATTTTATTATACAGGAATTCGGGCAGGGCTCAGTGAGGTGATTCTTCTGTTTTGGTGTATGGTTAACTATGGATGCTCAGTGATGTTGACCCAGTGGCAGGTCTGCTTTATCAGAACACATTAGCTTCACTCATACCCCAGTGGGATAATAAATCTGAGCTCAGCTGTGATGACATCTTAGGTTTAACTTCTTGGTATGGACTCCTCACGGCAGTTGGACTTCCTGTGTAGTGGTCCAAGCACCCAAATCAAGCCTTCTAGGAAAGCAGAGGGAGCAACAGAGCCTTACCACTCACTTTCAGAAGTTATATATTTTTTCTCCTACTGTATTTTATTGAACTTTATTTGAGGTCCTCACAAGCCTACCAAACTCAAGAAACACAAACTTTACTTTTTTATAGGGCAGTGCCAAGTTTGTGTTGTCATATTTTAAAACTACCATATCTTCTATGAATTGAAAACTAGATAACTTTCTCATTAATTTAATAGCACATGGTTTTTTAATTTAAAAAATAGCTTTATGGCATCTAAGTCACATATCACACAATTTCATAGTTGTGGCAGTTACATAATCTCCTGTCAACTTGCACGAAGTGGGTGGGGATGTCTAGCTTGTCAATTAGGTCAGAGTCTGATCCCTTCCTCTGGGAATGGCCTCATTCTGAGGATGCTGGGAACTCCTGTCTTCCCCCCTGTAGGCAGGACACACACTCTCTCTGCTTCACATTCTGTGGACAAACCACATGAAGTTATGCTGATGGCAGCCATAGCCCCGGAGCTGGAGGAGTCACATGGAGAGACAAACGTGTTCTGAGATGCTTCTGCAAGATTTCCCACCCCCTAGCCTGTGGTCTTCCTGGATTGAACATCATGGCATGTGCTATGCGAGTCTAAAGAGAAATTTATGATCCAGTTTTGGACAGATGGGCTCATATCAGATTTATGGAGTTGACCTGGACTGGGCTGGGATATTTTCTCAATGTTTAATTGCTCTTTGACCTAAAGTTCTCTTTCTCACATATATGAATGTCTCTGGATTGGATTCTCTAGTTAACCTGGATGGACATAAAGTTTCAATCGTATTAAGGTGAGTTGGACAATCATCACCACAATCTATTTCAGAATATTTTCCTTCACATACTCTGTTGTTATCTCCCCATTTTTCCACAGTCTCCCCTGCCATACCTCCAGGATATTATTAATTCATTTCTCTATAGATTAACCTGTCCTGGATTTCCTGTGCACAACATCATACAAAACAAAACCAAGGAAGAACAATCTCCCCAAACTCAACAACAATGACAAAACAAACCAGAGAAAAACCTCAACCGAGAAGCAGAAAATATTAAAAACAGTAACAACTTTGAAACAAGTCAAAAACCAGATTTCAACTTATCTACACCTGTCACCATTAACTTTATAATGCTTGCTGTCTGATAGCAAGACTATTCACATCCCTAGAACATGGTCCAAGGTATTCTCCCACAGTTTAGTCCATGTGGGACTCTGGCTAATGGGTTCTGGGCTTCCACTGTCAAGCACAGGATTGCTGGCAATCTCTCTCCACTCCCTTTTCCCCACTATGAACACTGCTACAGAGCTTTGAATTAATTTTTCTTCCTAAATTTTAATTATTGTGTTGTCAAAGTATTCATTTATGAAATATTTAATTTTTTAAAAGAAAATTTCAAATGATTATGTTATTTGCCCACGGACAAGAAACTAGCCACAGTTCTCAGGGACAATTTGGTTGGCCTGACCAATCCATTTTTCTCATAACCTTCTCCTGGCCTCTGACGTCTCTCACTGGGAGAGACAGGGGCAGAGGAAATATTACATTTTAAAAATTTGCATTGATGCTGCAGAAACTTGGCAGCGATTCTGTATCAAAGGAAGAACTTAAAAACTACTGAAGAACATGTTTAAAAGATGAACTGAAACACAGCTATATATTACAATCATCTAAAATGGACTGTTCTTACAACTAATCTCGGCCCTTATTTCAAGGACCCCTAAGTATATACCCTAAGAATGATCTGTGAGTCTTCTTACATTAGTGTGACCTAAGTGAAGCCCTTAAATTCCAGTGGTAACAGCAATATTGATTGAGTATATACCACGGTTGGTACTTTTAAAATATATTCAAAAGAAAATGTCTTCTCAGACTTCTTCACAACCCAAAGTTCCTTACATCCGTCTGGATTGTCTGCTTCATTTAGTGAGCTGCCAGGATGTCAAATGATGCTATGCTAGTTTGACTGACATACAGGATGCTTGAAGTCGATAATCAATGTAAGTACTGAATTTTCTGGTACCTCCTATAGATAATTCACCTTTAGATTAATGAGCTAAGGGACCTTCAAATACTACAACATTAAAAACTTTCATCCCCATGCCAAGTATTTGATCCATGGTGATTAGTGAGCTACAGGAACAGTGTCAACATTGAAATAAATCAAATAGTAATAATAATGAACAGAATGATGGTGTCACTGATGATATCACCACCAAATAATAGCAATTTTAAATTACTAAATGCTACTGATGGCCCATGCATATGTGGAATACCTTTTACGTCAATCTCCATGAAGGCCACACTGATTCTTTTAAAACTCTTCAGGGACACCCATTCATTGACCAAAGAAGCCACCTTCTTTCCATAGCCTGCAAAGCCCCATTTTCAAGGCCTGCCATCTACCCACCTGTCCCAACGTCCCACTATTCTCTTATAAACGCATCTCCTTCCCTTCCCCCCTTTTCTCCATGTGAACCACACATCCTCATGAAACTTCCAGTCCCCAAATACAAAGTCTTTGTAGTGTCACTTTCTCCAGATATGCACAAGTTTCACTCTGGTCCTGTCCTTCATTCAGTGTTTCTCCAATCCTCATCCCTGCTCATTTATTCTCTCCATAACACTAATCACCTTCTAACAAGAAAATGATGTTTCTTGTTGACCTTAGCCACTACCCTGTAAGTTTCATGAAGGCATGAATTTTCTTGTTTTTTTCTTTGTCCTATCTTCAAGCCCTAGAGCAAGGGCAGGCACATACTGATAATAAATGAATTTTTAAAATGAATAAATGCAGGGGTTTAATCACCAGAACAACTAAAAAAAAGCCAGTGTTAGAATGAAGTACAGAGGGCCTGCATGTACTCAAGATTAAAAGCGAGAAAATGATAAGAGAGAAGCAAAACAAGCCCCATTTGAACTCAGAGCTCATGGTTCACCATTGAGCTTCACTGGAAATCAGGAAAGACAGCAGAAGCCAAGCTATATTGAGTAAAGTTGGAACCAAAGTGAAAAAAAAAATACAAAAATATTCTCGAGTCGATCATTTTTGTTTCTCAGGGACCCCTGACAGTGCCACAGTGAGGCACTCTGCTTTGACCAAAGTGGGTGGTTTGCACTCACCCTGCAGCTGCACATGAGAAAAGATCTGTGACTTTCTCACACTATGGGGACAGTCTACTTCGTCACAGGGAGTTAGTGTGAGTTGACTTGGGCTCAATGGCATTTCTAACAACAATATTGTTGGGGTAATTTAAATTTGGGGGGAAATCAGTTCAGACCATCTCTTGGACAATCATTTTTTGAGAAGATGTACTTTCTGAAGGAATGAAGATGGGAAACTCTAAACGTACAGTGAGCAAGTCATGTTTCTTTGGGGGTAACTAGTTCAACGGATAATTTAGATCTTAGGTTGCTAAAGAATTTCTTTCAGTGACAGCCAGCTGCATGAAATTAACAGCCCAAAGACACTGTAGGAAATTAGTACTCCAAACATATTCCTGGGACTCTTTAGGCATCTACAGAAAGCTCATTAATGGTTTTTAAGATCGTTTTAACATAAAATAAAATGGAGACAATTCAACTCAGGCCAAGTGTGTGGCACCCAGACTGGCCAACTGTGTGTAATGTGTTAGGGGCCATTGGTAAATATTAAGCAATTTTTGAGCTTGCACTTTGTTTCTTTTTTTCTTAAGTAACTCATGTTTTATTTACATAGGCCTGTACTTTTGAAATAATAAAAGTTTCGTGAATCTTTTAAACACATGAAAACAATTGTAATTCAAATCTACTTTTCTCTTGTATGACAGTATCTTATTATTATTATTATTAAAATCCCTTTATTGGAGGCTCATAAACTCTTATCACAATCCATATATAAGTTCATTGCATGTCAACTACATTCCTAGAATCTGCACTTTCAAGGGGTCAAAAGTGCTTACTCCATAAGGTATTTATTTGTGTTGTGTTTGGCCACACCAAAACCTAATGTTCAAGGAGAATAATATGACAAACATTTCTGTTGACACAAAAAAGTTCATAAACACTTTTGTAAAGTTGTCTGAAAATAATACATGCAGAGGGGTTTGAATATTTTTGTGGAAGAATTCCATAATCTTTTAATTCTAAGTTTTTCATGATTTTTTAAAGTACTCTTGCATAAAGACAGTGAACATTTTTGAGAACAAAATAGTGAGCTTGATCAATGACATGTTTTTAAATCCCAGAATACAAACTAAAAGCAAGAAATAAAACCAGTGACCTGGCATTTTTATCTCTTTAATTTCAAGTAATAAATTCTAGAATTTCCAGAAAAATCACTTATGTGTATTTGGTTAGTGACAGAGTCTGAACTTTTATGTTAAGAATAGAGAAATTAGAGGACTGTGCCCTCATTCTGCCTTCAATATGTAGTTATACTCTAAAAAATTTGAGATCATTTTACATTTGTTATGTAAGTCTCTTATGTATCTTTATTACGAAGAATGGACGCAATCCTGGTGCACACCTTCCTGATCATTAAGACCAGGCAATTCTGTTGGAGCAACCATCTCGGGATGTTTGTATAGATTCTGCATGAGCACAATGAACAGCTCTGGAATTTCCATTCTTAGCAATGTTGGCCATAATTTGTTTTGACCAACAAAGTTGAATGCTTTTGTGTAGCCAAATAAAACACTGGTTAAAAAGAAAACACCAAAAAAAACTTTCTGCTATTTTTTGCTTTCAGCTAAGATCCAGTTGGCTTTATTAATGATAACAATAATGTCATTCCATGTCATCTGAATCTGGCTTGAATTTCTGTCTACCCCCCTGCTGATGTACTGGTGCAAACATTTTTTATTTATTCTCAGAAACATTTTACTTACAGATGATAGGGATAATATTTTCTGCATTTCAGTTTATCGCCTGTTTGGAATAAGGACATACATGAGCCTCTCTCAGTCAGATGACCAGGTAGCTGTCTTCCAAATTTCTTAACATAGTAAAGTGAGCACTTCCTGCATGGTGTCCATATATTGAAATGCCTCAATTGGTTTCCATCAGTTCCTGGAGCTTTGCTTTTCACTGATCTCTTCCATGAAGCTTGGACTTCCTTCAATAGCCTCAGTTCATGATTATGGCATTAAATTCTGAAATGGGTGAACCTCAACCAACTCCTTTGATACAGGGACTCTGTGTATTCCTTCCATCGTCTTTGAGGTTTTCTAGGTCTGCTATGTCAGTCATTTTATGGTCCATTTCTCACTGCCATAAGAGTCAATTCCCATTCATCACGCTCTGTAGAATCCTTCAATAGTGCAATGTAAGGTGTGAATATTTTCTTTACTTCTTTTATCTTGGGACTTGCTGACCATGTTCTTCTCTCTGGGTTTTCTGATTTCAGATTTGTGTACATTTCAGTCTAATACCTTACTTTGTCTTTTCAAACCACCCTCTGAGGTCTTCTGTCCAGTGCCTTTTCTTTATCATTTCTTCTTTGTGATTAAGCTTTTTGCCTTTTCAAGAGCAAACATCTGATATCCATTTTGGTCTCCTTTTTTCCCTTTCTTGTCCTTTTAATGTTTTCTTCAAGCCTTATGTCTTTGACATCACCCAAAACTCATCTGATATTTGGTCGTTAGGTTTCAATAAGTTAGATATATTTTTGATGGTCTTTAAATTCAATGCTTAAGCTTTGACTCTTATAAGCTTATTTTAATTTTCTTTGTTTCCAATTGAACTTCCCTAACTGACCATTTCTGTTTGTTCTATAGCTGGCTCCTTAACAATGTCTGACTGATAATATTGAACTTCTTCATTGTCTTTTCTGACTGATGTAGTTAATATGCTTCTTATGTATTACATCTGGCTAGGCCACATGGCTAGCTGCTGTCTATGTTGTTCAGCAAAAGTATTTCAATAATTATGTAGGTGATATTGCAAAATTCTACTGTATAATTTTCTGTGCTGGATGGAAGGTGAAGGTCATTTTTACCAACTACCAAGCCTTTCTCTGTTTTCAAGCTTGGCACTCCAGACAATGGTCATTGTCACTGCACCCTGATTGTATGTCTGATCCTAGCTAAGAGTGTAGACGTTGACAAAAATCTGTGTTTGTCTTCAGCATTAGCGGTTGGTGTCAAAACTAGAATAATAAAAAACAAACTTAGATCTACAGTCATGGAGTTGACACTGACTCACAGTGACCCTACAGGACAGCGTAGGACTGTCTCTGTGAGTTTCTGAGACTTTAACTTTTTATGGGAATAGAAAGCAGCCTTTCTCCAGTGGAGTGTCTGGCCGTCTCCAACTACTGACCATGTAGAACACAGCTCAATGAGTAACCACCATACCACCATATTATCCTATTACTGACAGTGTTGTAAAAGTTATTGGTAAATTAATGAAGCTTACTACCACCCAGTGGATTTCAACTTATAGTGACCCTATACAGAATTTCTGGGGCTGCAAATCTCTATGGGAGCAGGCAGCCATCAACCTGTGGTTACTGGCCCAAGGCCTAATCCCACAGCAGGATCGCTTGGTATTATTGAGTAATAATTAGTAGGAACTCCGGTGGCACAATGATTCAGCAGGTGAATACTAGCCACAAGTTCAGCAGTTGAAATCTACGGTGCTCAGCTGGAGGAAAGGCCAAGTGATCATGTCCCATAAAGATGACAGCCTTGGAAACCCTAAAGGGTAGTTCTGTCGCAAGAGGTCACTATGAGTTGGAATTGAACTGACAGTACCTAACAAGGACATTAACAACAACGACAACAACCAACAAAAATAACAATATTTAAGAAAGAGTTAGCATCTCAGAAACCCAGGGAGGCAGCTCTACCCTGTCCTGAAAGGCTCACTGTGAGTGGGCAATGACACTAAGTCAAAAAAGGATGCCCCACAAATTATTTCTAGTGTGTACAATGATCCTATAATATACATGTTACCACCCTCCATTTGTGCAGATGAGAAACTAAGATTCGAATCACAATGAGTTAGAGTGGATCTGACAGCACCTAACAGCGACATTTAGTGAGGGTATACAACAGAAACAGAATGACCCAAAAGTCATTCTGAATTCTTAACGTAATCCTGCAAAGTCACTGCTGCCACTCTTCATTTTATAGGTGAGAAACTGAGAGGTGAAGAAGTGAGTCAATAAACCTAACACTCATTCCCGAACCTCAAATCTTCCTGCTGTGGCACCTGCCTACTAAAAGGATTAATAAGTTACTCAGGCCTTCCATGGACAGAGGACGGTGAGTGGTGTTTTACATGGAAGATTAGGTGAAAAAACAAAGTCAACCCAGGCTAAATCCTATTTGGCCAAACAAATTGAGAAAAGTGGGTTTGAAACCCTCTGAGAGGCTATTTTAGACATAAGCACTTTTACGTTTAGCTTCACTTTTGATAAGTACGCAAAAAAGCAAATGACATCCCATCGAGTGAAGTGCCAGCTCAGAAACACAGGTTGGTCTATATAAAAACCTCAGATTTTTCCTTCCTTGAAGGCCCATTTCCCCCTAACCTTACACTTGCCAATAGCTTGTTTCCAGCTACGTTGAGAATATATCCTAAGTGAAGGGTTTTCCAGCCCTGTATGTTAGAAGTAAACTCTCTTGTGAAGAACACAGTGTTCAAAGAAGAGCAATTTCCCTGCCACCTTTACTTGGAGCATCGATTTCTGCTTTCTTTACCAGAATTTAGTTAAAAGAGTGCACTGGTGCTGAGAGAAGTTGCTGCGCTTTCCCAGTGCCACATTCACACCCCCCGCCCCCTTTGAATTCACTAGCACTGAGGAGTGTGTGGGCCCAGGCAGAGGGCAGAACCAGTCCTCCCGCTGCACATGCTTGGAAGCTGGCAGAGAGGAAACTATTAAGACCACAATATCCAGCCAACTTAGTGTCACTGGACTGTATAAAAACAAATAAACCAAGGCTTATTTGGACTAACTAGAGCTGCTCAAACAATTGCAAAGACAACTATTTCCCAAAAAGTAGTGTAACCTTTGGAATCTAACAGTATAGGCTAGTCTAACTTACAGGGGAGTAACTATAGATAAAATAAACTGGAACACAAATCATAATACATATATATATACACATATATATATTAAACAAGATGGCTAATTAGAATACCCAAAGTTTTTATCAACAAAAATAATCTGAGTTGATTATCATCTTTATTTTAAAGTCTGAATAGTCAAGGTTCAAAAATTGCATGGGACAGTCACTGTTGAAATTCCATAATAATGTCTTCTGCCTTATCTATTTTTTCCTTAGTGACTATTTATTTTGATTATCTCTTAGAAGATCATTAGAAATATCAATTCACTTAGAGTCCATTTTCTCCTTGTCAATAGTCTCATCATATGGGCCAAGAAAGCTAAATGAAGTTCCAAATACCTCTTGTCACCTTTTGCAAGCTATAAAAGAAAAGAGAGAAATGAGAAGTTCTACCCAGTGGTATTTTGTCCTCAATTAGATTTTCTGGCATTTGGCAGAGTTGATTATTTGTTTCATTGGCTACTTACAACATTCATCAGTTGGCCTAAATGCATATTATTTGCATATTGCAACATCCTATCATTTTCCCTCACAAACTAAAAAGCAAAACATATATGACAAGTATACCCACAAATAAATACCCATGGCCATCAAGTCAATTCCAACGCGCAGTGACACAATAGGGTAGGCCTGTTTTCTATAGTGCTGAGGGCATACATTATTATAGAAACACACTACTTCATCTTTCTCCCAGGGAGTGGAGCCGTGGGTGGGCTTGAATGGCCCACCTTTTCATTAGCAATCAAATGCTTAACCCACTGTGCTCTCATGACTACTGTGACAGGTATCAAAATCCCACTGCCATTCAATGCATTCTGACAGTGACCCTACATAACATTTCTGAAGCGTCATAAATCTTCACTGTCACAGCCAGCCTCATCTTTCTCCCTAGGAATGGCTTGCAGTTAGCAGTTTGATGTTTGCCTGAGAGGGCCACGCAGCAAGGAGAGGCATACTTTAAGGACAATGAGATGGAATATTTGAAATTGGAACGGCCTTGGAAAACCAGCTTTTATAAGGATCATAGATAGAATAGACTCTCATTCTTACTTAGATGTGTTAGTTAGTTAATGCAGAGATGGCTGCTAAAGACCGCCCTATCTGATTTCATCTTTTGGCAGTATCTACGTAGCATGTCAACAATACATTATAACTATCAATCATAGGTGAGTCAGACCTGAATCAGTCCATGTAGAACAAGGTACCTCCATTTGTTCTTGATGTAGCCACATCTCATCTGCTGGTTACTTGGACAGAGGTGCCAATTCTAGAGCTGGGGAAGTAAGAGGGCAGCCAGGGTCTCTCGTTCACTTCACCTTGTGCTTGGGGAAATGATGGTGAAGTAGCCGTAATGGGGAGCAGTGAGAGGTTAAGCTCTGCCTCTGCCACTTGCCCTCTCCATCCAGGGATTTGATCACTGGCCTGTTGCTCTATTTCCTGCACGCACTGTAGTCTGATATTTCAATAGCCCAGAAGACAAGTTATTTTCACTGTTATTCATCAAGCGTTTTGGGTTGGTGTTCACTTTTTCCCCCATGACAACACCTCTGAAAGTATTTCTAAATCTCCTTTGCAGAACCGATGATACATTTGTTATTCATTCAACAAATATCTACTGTGCACCAACTGAGTGCCAGAGACTGAACGGAGGCTGAGAATACAAGATTGACCAGGAGTTAGCATCCTCACCTTGAAAGAGCTTTCCAAATTGGGGGAAGGCAGGCGTGGAAATGTTCCTTAATAGTTAGAGGAGACAACACTGAGTACACTGAAGATACCGAAGAGGAAGCAAACAATCTCAGAAGGGGAGATCAGGGAGGCCGTTCAAGTCAGAGTGAACATGTTGGTTAACCCAGCAGAAGGCATACAAAGGCATTTTTATAATGAAACAGAGGGGAACTGGTTTTAGGGTGGAAACTGCAGTTGGAGGAGAAAATCTCTGCTTTATCAGCCACAGGAGGAGGAACATGAAATGATAATCCTTTAGACTACCTTGCTCATGGACACACCTCCACATTCCGGCTTCACATACCAGGCTACTGCATAGCTTACCAGATTTGCCTTTTCTGGACTCAGGACGACCGGTTTACATCCTGCCGGACCCCCTATGGTTGAGGGACAGTGGACAATGTGCTTGCCTGCCTGTGCTCTCACTCACACATCGACACATTCGTGCTATCACATGGGTTCACAATTTCTACTTTTATCAGTGTGTTAGCCAAGACTTTCTACATCAATCCAACCAGCAAGACATTTAGATACTGTTGAGTCCCAAAGAATTCTGTTAAGGAGCATAATCAGTGACCAAAAGAAAAGTGAGCAGTAAGCTGATGGGTAAACGCTGATTGTCTTCAGGGCACAGGTTGAACTGGCATGAGGATCCAGGGCATAAGCCTGATGTTCCCATCAAGGAAAAGAAGTTAAAACGAGGAACCCTATAGTAAGCCAAAATTTTTAAAGGGACTCGATACCTCAGGTCCATCCAGAAATAGACTGAAAACCCAATATGGCATGCGCGCTGTGGTTTACAGAGAGCATGGATGAAGGATAATGAGACTATTTAACATGTGTAACAGTTTTATGATGTATAACAGCTTTCCTATGTATTATCTAGTTTGATGCTATCAAGTGACCAGATATTAAGCAGGATACCATTAACCAGGAGTGGGGTAGGGGTAGGGTTCTTGATTAAAATTTTGGTCTAGGGCTGAGCCCCAGTGGCGTAGTGGTTGTGCGCGGGACTGCGGCCCACTGGGACGGAGGTTCAATTCCAGCAGTGGGGCTGGGCCTCCTACTCCCACCACCGGAGAGCAGTGATGCCCCCCAAACAAACAAAATTTTGGTCTATATGGAACAAAAATTTTCATAGAATGCAAAAATAGAATTGTAATATATTTATTTTTAATTTTAAAACGCCACAGGACGTTGCTAAATTGTTAAAAAGCGTGATGTCTGGTCACCTTACAACAGCTTCTGAGAGGTAAAACACTTCTCTTGCCTGTCATGCTAAAAAGACGTGAAGTACCAGAAGGAAGGGATCGTGGTTAGCCAAAGAAGAAAAGGCTCACAGCTACACGTGTAGACAAAACAGAAACAGAACATCAGGAATAGCTGAAAACACTCTTTGGATGACACTGTGAGTAACAATTCAATCATGTGCATACAAGCGAAAGGAAAAACAAACACCCCAAATAACCCCCCAAACCGAAACGACAAAAACAAAATTGTGTTCCAGCCTTGTTTCCTGTCTTTCTGTACGTGTGTCCTTCATTGCTGGAGCCACTAAGAATGTCTTCAATCTCACCGGGATTGCACGGTTGCCTTGGCAATAGCCACAAAGCATAGAAAATTAATATATCCCTAAACTTACCATGCACAGCCACTTCTTCTTCCCGCTTTTGTGCGATAATGACTGCACTCATCCAGTCTGGTCCCACACGGCGTTAGAAACCAGACTGGAGCTCAGAAACTCCCCAGTTCAATCTTTCTATCTCAAAGTGGAGTCAAGAGAGATCAAAGGGACAGCCCGGGTTGTAAAATCGTAATCATGAATTAGTTGTTGGGGTTAGCAGGCATTGTAAATAGCATGAGCGTAGTACCTTCAACTAGTCATCACACTTTAAAGATAAGCGTCCTGCCAGATACAGATACACACCAATGATGGAAAGAGCAGGGGAAAGGTGGAGAGAGAGGAGGACACGCATGTCCTATCTGCCACATGAAACACCACGTGCTGCCTTGGACTCTATCAGGAGGTTGTACTCTCACTTTGCTAGAGGTGAACTGGAGATTAAGCAATGCATCCCAGGCTCACAAGCTGGGGAAGGGCAGTGGGGAAGCTTGAACTCAGGTCTGCATTAGCTTCTGAGTGCTGCTTAGCACATACGCTGCCTTTACAATTAGGCTTTTGCATTTGGGGAACTGAAGGAAAAAAGGTTAAGTGGGGCTGAGCCCCTGCGGCGTAAGTGGTTGAGTGCGGGACTGCGGCCCGCGGGCTTGGCGGTTCAAATCCAGCGGCAGCTCTCAGGAGCAGCACTGGGTAGCTCCCACAGCCACCAGAGGGCTGTGGTGCCCACCTCCCCCACCCCACCCCCCCAAAAAAAGGTCAGGTGAAAAAAACCCTCTGTCTTCAACATCCACTGTCGCTTCTCTCAGAATCTGTCTGCATGTAACACCAGAGCAGTCTTTGAGCCCCGTTGCTGGGTGATATTTTAACACTCACCTGCTTGCTACAACATGGGTTTTCAAGAACAAGTATAACATGAAGCCTATATGAATAGCTCACATTTAATGAACATTTGCATGGGAAAGACTCACACGCAAACAAACAAGAAGACCACACCCCACTGTCAACACTCTGCTGCCCTGTTTAGAATGTGAAACAGAAAATGACAATGTCAGGTGGTCACAAGGCTGGGAGGACTGAAGTGGCTGCGGGCAAACATGTGTAGCTGGAGCCACGTGTGCTGGTCCTGGCTGGATAATTGGGAGAACTCCAAATTAACTTTCATGTGACTATAATGTTTATTGGAAGATAAGTAATAAAATGCACTATTAAAGTGAAAATACATATTATTCAAACTCAACGGTAATTGCAGTAATTACTTAGGACTGCGATAAAAATGATTTTGTTCAGGGGAGAGCATTTTATTATGAAGGTTATTTAGAATGAGGAATGATGGTAATAAAAAGCCAATGGGTTTTATAGTTTTAGAGGTCTCTGTAGACACTGCAAAGGAGTCTTAATGGCAGAGCGGGTTCGGTGTTGGGCTGTTAACCAAGAGGTGGGGGGTTCAAACCCTGCAGCTGCTCCTTGGGAAAAAGATGAAGTTTTCTGCTCCTATAAAGATGTTCAGCCTCAGAAACCCACAAGTACAGGTCTACCCTGTCCTGCACGGTCACCAGGGGTCACAAATCAACTCCATGGCAGGCAGTTTTTTGCCCAGACACTGGGCTTCCCCTGGCCTGCAGGGCCTGGAGCAGACAACTCCTACTACCCTTTCTCCTCTGTAGGCCACCATTCTTTATTTTGAAGGGAGAAAAAATATTTGGGAGTGACTCTTCTCTTGCAGTTCCCATCCTTACTTTACAATGCGGCAGTCCCTCTTCCAGCTCCACTATCGCTGGCTTGATTGTAGAGCTGTGTCTAGAGGGCCATGGCGAGGTACGTGTGACTGTGTCAGTGTGAGTGTGCTCAGCCATCAAGGGACTCTCCCAGAGGAGCAATGTTCCTCTACCCTGCAATGTCCTCTAGGGACCCACTGGCCTGGACAAAGTCCCGTGAACCAAAGTGGACAACGATAGGAAGTGCTAGGGTGTCTCACCAAGCATGATGCTGGGCGTCGGCACCGTATCACTTGGTGTTCCTTACCAACTCCAGTTTCACTGCTGACAAATTCAAGCTCACCCTGGGGCTTCCTACGCATAGTCCGGGCCAAGCTGCCAACATGACTTTAGCCTTGGCCGCTCGGGCTCCAGCTCTAGACCAGACGGAAGGCATCATCTGCATTTGGTGCAAGTTGCCGTTTACGGCTAAGCGCACTTATGTTCCCACCCATCTGTCAGTGGAGGCTGTTGTGCCTGTTTATGGCACCTGAAAGGAGAGGTTCAAGGTGAAGGCAGATGAGGAAGAAAGATCTGATGATCTACTTCTGAAAGTCAGCCAAAGAAAGCCCTCTGGTGCATAGCAATCCAAACCCAACATGGGGGAGGGGGGAAGTATGTGACAAGAGGGGGGGGTGGGGGGGCGGCGGGCGGTTCCTGGCAGCAGGCAGCACAAAAACAATGGTGCACCTTTTACTTTTGAAGGTGTTTTTTTTTTTTTTTCACATGAACTGAACTCTATTTACATTTGCATCTGAAAAGACTAGTTTCTCTTTCCTAGGACTATTTTCAGTTCTGTGGCCACCTTTCCACCCAAACTAGTGTAGATGACAGTTACTCATAAGCGCAGAGCCTATCCCAATACTAGCCAGCGCCTTCCTTAAGAAGCCCTTATCAGCTGGGTTGTTCAGCTGTGTCACAATATCAACAGTAGCAACCTCTGGGTTGCAAATGGGGCACTTTGAGAGCTGAGAAGCCCACGGGCTCTCCTCTAGGGATCTCTACGGGTCATGCCCTTTATTTGTAGACAGCTTCATTTTAGGGAATGGCTCTTTAAGAGCTCCCAAGAGCTTTCAATCTACATCCAGTATTTATGCTTCCTTAAAAGTGCACGGACGTGGCTTTAGAGTCACAAGAATGGCTTGGAGTGACACTCATTCTGCTATTGGAAGGGAAAAAAAAGAGGTTGAGTTCATGCTCCTCATGAAAATGTCCTCACTTACACGGACATCTGCTTATGCTGGAGATCCATAGCAGATTTGCAAGATAAGAAGAACAGGTATGGATGTGCACCCTTAATAGATGAGAAAATTGAGACCTTAGATGTTTCATAGGAGTATTGATTCTATGATTCCACCTTTTTTTGACACAGTAGCGACCAACCATCAATGAATCAATAAAAGCCCCAATTTTGAGTATTTTTTAGCTTCCAGGTATAAATAATTCCTTTATAGACAAGTTCATGCTGCCAACCTAGTCATATGATATGCAAGATGGGGAGGAGATGTGCACCGTCAGGTCCGAGGAGCCAAGCCTAGTCAGCTCCTCAGGAGCTCTAGGCCCCTCAGCTCCTAATGCAGCATCCTTTATGTCTTATCCAATCACATCTTTTACCCTTAGTTTAAACAAGTGTCTAGTTTGGTGGTTCTCAACCTGTGGGTTGCGACCCCTTTGGGGGTCGAATGGCCCTTTCACAAGGGTTACCCAATTCCTGACTGTAGCAAAATGACAATTATAAAGTAGCAACAAAAATAATTTTATGGTTGGGGTCCCCACAACATGAGGACCTGTATGAAAGGGTAGTGGCATTAGGAAGGTCGAGGACCACTGCTCTAGTTCAACGTGTTGCAAAAGAAGTCTGGGGATGTAAGCATGTTTCCTTCAGAAAGTACCCTTTTGCATTAATCAGTCACAGATACTTCTCCTGCACATACAGTCACCATCAAAGTCTGATGAAACAACCTTCGTTTCAACCCAATGAACCAGAGACTGGTTCCGAGATGATCCCAGGATGTTTCTGTGTACTGGGATGAGTTAGAAATCAACATGTCTTTCCTGTATCAGACCATCAACATCACGGCTGTTAGCTGATGATACCCTGGCATTTTTCATAATTAGCTGACCATCCTGTTTCTCACTGTAGGGGGGGGGTAGCAGAATCTAGGAAATGAAGCCTCCCGCTTACAGTCACATAGGAAATTAGGGCTGGAACCGTAACTGGAAGAGACTAAGTCTTCACTAGGGCTGTATCTGACTGCACCATGAGAAGACACAGACTTCTAAAGGTCAACAGGCTCATAGAAATCCACACAAGATATCAGAAGTGGGAAAGTCATGAGCCAATAGACAGCCTCCAAGATCCATGTTGTGTGGTTTTCCGACCAGGATTCTTAGAACCCTCAGGACACATAGAGGCCTTCTTGGAACAGATGGCAGGACTCCATTTTTTGGTTATTGAAAAATGGACTTAAATTTTCTAAACTTAAAAAAAAAAATTCCTAAACTTTTTGAAGTCCCATCATTGTAGGGAAGAGGGCCTGTGGGTAAGATTCTGAGCCCCTTTTCCATTCCCATTAGCATTTGGATTAAAGCACCATTGCATTCATCTATTTCATATACTGGGTGTCAGATGGAGACTTCCTTCCAGAAAGGGTGTTATGATTAAAAAAAGAAAAAAAAAACGTTGGAAAACCCAAGCAGAGATCAAAGTCTAGATCGTTCATTTTCCAAGGAGACTCTTTGGCAGGTGCTATTGGCGCTCTTCAACTAAAGGGAGCTCTCTGGCTGCTCTTTTCCCACGATCAGATGAGATAATGTAGGTGCAAACACACTGTGGAGAAGAGAGGTGTCTATAAACGGAAGTTAACACAGATCCTTTAACCCCCTTGCTGAAAGCAAGTGGATATGCTGTGCACAGCAACCTCATGGGGGACCTTTTTTTTTTTTTAAATCACATGACCTCTCAACCTAGACACTCCAGATCCTCAGCTGACAGCTTGGAGGCAAGCCACAGGGCCTGGCTGCCTGGACAAGCACACCGGGGCACTCTTGCTGGGGTGACATTGTCATAGTCCACACAGGCCGCTGATGGGCCCTCTATGAACACGGACAAGGCAGTGGGGAGTCACAGCAAGCAAACATTAGGATTTCAGGCCTACACACTGTGCAGTAACTTTATAACGTATTTCAGACAGAAAACTAAAGAGAGTGGAAAAGTAAAACTTAAGTACATAAGAAAAACAACCCCCTAGCGGTCAGTTTGATTCGGACTCCTAATGAGCCTGGAGGTGAAGAGTAGAAGGGGTGGCTCAGAGAATTCCTTAATGGAAACAGAATCTTCCAAGGAGGCGTTGGTGAGTTTGGTTAGCAGATTATTGTGTTAACCTCTATGCTATATGGCTCTTTATTTCTTAACTAACCAGTGTCTTAAACCTTAAACAGGAGGGAAGGGGCCCAAGTGGTACAATGCTGAAGCATTTAGCTGCTGATTAAAAAGTTGGGGGTTAAACACAATCAGCAGAAGGTCTGCGTGAGGAAGACCAGGCATTCTGCTCCTGTGACAAGGGCAGTCACAATGGCACTAGCTCAAACAACTGGGAGGAGAAATGTTTTACACACCCAGCAATCTCTCTCCTAGTCTATGTCCTGTAGAAGAGACATAACACCAACAGACAGGGGGCACACATGTTCAGTACACAAGTCTTCTTCAAAGCAAGAAGATGGAAACGGCCTAAATGCTCATCAGCAGAAGACCGGATAAAGAAACGCTGGTAGATACACACAGCGGAATCCTCTTCATCCCCAAAAAGCAATGAGGAGACCGCAAAACACCTCATGTCATGGATGGACCAGGACAATACTATGCTAATGAATCAGTCACAAAAGAACCAATATTATATGAGGTCACTGCTATGGTGTGTGTGTGTGTGTGTGTGTGTGTGTGTGTGTGTGTTGGTTGTGGGAAATCAAGATAAAAACTTTCAGACCAAAAGAAACACCCTTTAGAGATTGCCAAGGAGGGAAGAGAAAGCAATGAGCTAGTCTATTGATGGGCACTAACTTGGGTGAAATGAAAGCAGTCTACCCAAGGGAAAAAGCCAAATCAATGAGGGGGTTTGAATAAAAGTTGAACTGTTGACTCAAAGGTTGGGGGTCTGAAATGCAAACCCTTTGGATTGCAAAATCTCTGAATGTAAAAAGAAGAGAAAGAAAGGAAACCCAGTGTGGCAATTCTACTCTATCTCACAGGGTTCTTATGAGCTGAAACCAACTCTAGGGCACTTGAACAACAAGAATGACAAATAGAGAGCTACAGTGGAGGCAGCATATGAAAGAGTGTCAACTACTGCCCGGAGACCAATTGTGGAACATACCTTTGATTGCTCACATACAAGTTCAACAAGTTCACCTGAGTGAACGCACAGCTTCAGTAGGTTTACCTTTCAGGGGTGGCACCTGAATGCAGAGACCGTCTCAACAATAGAGTTGAAGGATTGAACAGTGATGAGTAAAGACGACAAAAGCTGTGAACCACATGAGGATTATTAGATACTTTATATTCCTGTAGAATTTGGTGAGGATATAAAATGAAGACAAAGAGAAGTAAAAAATAAAGAGACTGAAAGTAACTTGTAGCTTATGGAATTAACTCTTAGCGGTTTCATTTTTGTTTAAGTGTTTGAACCAAGACAAAATGCTTGAACCAGGTCAGCTACACAGGACCGTGACACACTGACGGTAGGTGTTAGTGTTTTGCTAAAGATTCAGAACACAGGCAGCGATGGAAAATATTCTTCTCTATTCCTCGCCAAGCTTAAATTTCACCATACTTGCCAGGCATATAAAAAGTTAATGTTTAGCAAAGCTAATGTGCTTAAAATAGTCAGCCTATTGTTTTCAACAAGTTATAAACCTGGATTATAAAACTGTTAAACACTAGAGATAAAAAACTCAAATACACTAAGTCTCTGGCACACAGCCCTCCTCACTGCTGCATGTACTGCTATTCCTTTGTAAAGGCTCAGATTTTATGACTGAGGAATTTTTAAAAAGAAGAAAGAAATGCAAAGCTCCCAAAAGCAAAGCCAAAGAGGAGCAGCCATATTTTGAAGTGCCATATGTTGTCTTACTTTGAAACAACAATCTTGGATTCTGAAGGTACATGCTTAAATGTCACCGAAACCAAAATTTGTCTAGTCCTCCATGCTACTGTTGTATTGTTAGTGGTCAGTGAGGTGGTCCCTGAATCCCAGGGTCTCTCTGTGTTACAGTAAACTGTTCGACAGATTTGGTTTGTTCTTTAGGGGACTGTAACCTTTACGAAAGCAGATGACCAGGCCTTTCTTCCTCGGCACTTCTAGCTGAGTTTGAGTCACCAGTCTTTGGACTTGCAGCTGATGGCAAAGTACTTGCTTGTGCCAGTTGGACTCCTCCCATATCACTACTGACAGGATCTAGTCTGAGTCTGGGAAATGTCCTTAGTCTTTCACAATCACCATGAGAACTTGATTTTAACCTCACATTACAGAGAAGGACTCACAAAGTCACAGGTGGTGAGGTCTGCTGGGATTGGAAGCTTGGTCTTCTAACATCACGCACTACTCTTCCCTCAACCCCACAACTAATTCAACTGAGGACCGTATCTTCTTTGAAAAGAAAACCAGGAGAAAATGAAATATTCTGAGTTCCATAGAGATAAATCAGGGAAATATGATTAGCTTTTCACCAGCAAATCACCCCAGATGAAGTTATTCTCTCAGATAACTCTTTCTCTTAAATTTCTCTTCATTATTTTAGGAAATGTATATACTTAAAACTAGGCACAGTTCTCATCAATTTGCTTCAATTATAGTATCCTCCACCCCCGCCCTTCCTGAACCCCCACCTAAAAGTTTTAAGTCTGCCAATATTGGAGAAAGGGTAAGCAAATCTGGAAAAAAATATTTAAAGCAATGTTCTCAGGCACTGGGCAAGAGACCATACAGACCTGTTGTCCTTCAGAGGGAGAAACGGGGGAGACGCTTCTCCTTCTCCTTGGCTTTCTATCTAGGGCAGTTCTTTTATTGTAGCACGGTGAAGGAGAGCCCTAAATGCCAGCAGTTGGGCAGAGAAAACTGAGATCAGATTTCAGGGTAGCAGATATGGCTGGAATTTGTTGGGCAGGGTACTGGGGAAGAAATGGCCCTACGGGAGAACATTAGGACTATGCAAAAGGCTTCCCTTGGACTTTTGCTATCAACCAGATCGTAGTCTGACCAAAACTCCACAGACCTAGAGACATAGCTATTCCGGGACTACAAAATGTGTCTGAAGAAGAGGCCTTGTGGACCACACAGCCCCAAGCATCAAAGGAGACCCACACAGGCAATACCAGAAAAAGATGATTCCAGTCCTAGAATAAGGGCGGGTCTAGAGTTACTCTAAGAAAGCTTACAACCAAACCTTGACTTACTTTGAACATGAAATACCTGCCAGAACAAACACAACCCTCTTTAAAGGGAGGCAGAGATAATCAGAATTCAGCATTATCATTTCCACATTGATATCTATATATACAACTATATATACATATATATTAACACACATATAAATTGTCCTACATGTGGTTTTGTTAATATCTCTAAATGAACAGACTATGCCTTCCTCCTTTGTAGAAAAAGAGATTCTCTCCGCCTTAGAGCAAAACATTCCACATCGTTAGGCAGGGTCCTCTCTCCTCCCTACTGGTCAAGTGACCAGGAGAGATGGCATGCCCTTTTCTTAAACATAGAAATGGACTTACAACCCATTTAGGCCAATGAATCATTTTTTTGTCCCCTGCCATAGAAAATGCTGCAAGGGTGTCATGAGATGTAAGAGTGGGGTTGATGGCAAAATTATAAAGCCATCTATCTGTTCAGCAGATGGGGAGGAAGAAATGAAGCCACCGGAACAGAATGGCTTGTGGGGAGGGGAGGGGGTTCGAACTACTGATCTTGCAGTTAGTAGTCAAAGGAACAGCCCACAATGCAACCAGCGCTCCTGGAAGCATCTCGTTCTAGATGACCAAGGAGAGATTGGAAGAACTTTAGATGCGCAGGGTAGCAGGTATACTAGACTGTAACTCCGAACGTAATTCCCTAGTGAAAGAGACACAACATCTGATAGCTGAAAGTTGATAGTCTTGGCTACATTGCTAAAGTGCTGTATTATCTTGGGTACATTTCTTTCCCCTGCCACCTTCCTGTAAACTGAGTGGAGGCCTTCTAGGTCTTTTTCTAGCTGTAAAAACCCAGCATTCTATGATATGAGGAACGGTCTCCATTATTGTTAATTTATAAAAGTGTCTGAAGCTAGCAAATAAATACTGTGAGAAGAGAGATACGAGAATCTGGTGACAAAGTTTGAAGAAAAATCTTCCATTTCTTCCCAAGACCCCAGTTAGCTAACTCTTCAGTCAGTTCTTCTCCTCTTGAATTTAACTAACTCAAGTTTGAATTAAACTGCTGTTATTCATTGAAAGGGTCTCCGTGTAAATACAACACAAGCAGACAAACAACAAAAGCTCACCGCCAAAGCTCACCGCCAGAGGGTAGATTCTGACTCATCTTGACCCCCAAGAGCAGAGTAGAGTCGCCTCTCTCAGTGTCCAGGACTGTAAATCTTGACCAGAGAAGAACACCTTGTCTTTCTCCTGAAGAGCAGCTGGCAGTCTCAAATTGCTGACCTGGCGGTTAGCAGCCTGGTGTGTAATCTCCTCCTTCAGTAGGGCTCCGTAAAAGGAGAAGGCATTGGGCATGGCATTTATTGCTTCTTCTCCATCCAGCTGTCTTGTTAAGATTTTAGACAGATACCATACTACCTCATTCACTTTCTGCGCTGCAACGTTGTACGTTCCTTGGGACTGACGCCGCAAAGAATGAGAAAAGATTGTGTAAAGGCTTGAGCCAACAGAGCCTAATTGTATCTGTGTGTCACCTGTGCAGTTGTTCGAGAAACACCTGACTCAGGGGAAGAGGCTTGATGAGAAACACCTGACTCAGGATCCTAGCAGAAGAAAAACTCTTAAAACCAAGCTCGAAGCCTTCAAATCAATTCTAATTCATGGGAACCTGATCCAGGGTTTCCGAGGCTGTAAATCTTTCCTGGAGCAGGTAGGCTTCACTATGGAGCAACCTTGTGGTTAATAGTCCAACACTTATCCACCATCATCACCAGTGGGTCTTAGAAGTGGACAAGTTCCTGAAGTATAATAGAACACTTGTGCTTACGTATTGCTGCTTTGTCTGAGCCAAGCCTCCACTTTCAGAAATGAAAGGTACTTATTCTACAGGGGATTCTTATTCAGCAAGTAGCTTCTGTAATAGGTTTCCACCATTTAGATAGTTGACTCTTCACCAGTCGTTAGACATTGCCATACGGTCCCATTGAGCTGGACACATTTGATGAGTGTTTTATAAATTCCAGTTTCCCACAACCAACTCTTCATAATAAACCTAACCAGACCTTCACTGACCCCTGCAATTAAACTTGTGCAAACAGCTATCTTTGTTCTCCTCAAACCAGATTACTTCAAGATCCATTCCTTCACCCCTTTAAATAAAACATGGTCTCTCCTCTTCTCCCTGTATCTCTGGTAGGAAAATCTGGACCCACCTTTTGGGTTCCTTGTAACTCCTTTCTCTGTCTTAACATCTCAACTTGCATCAGTTCTTCCTTTCTGAAGTCCTGGCATAAATTCCTTCCTTTAGGTGACTGCTGCTTTAACTTTGGTCAAGATCCTCTTGGCTTTTTATCTCTACTTCATGGTGAGCAACATGAAGAGGGGAAAAGGTCAGTATTAATCATTGCAAAGGGTCAAAAAAGTGCCTGATCCCTTTCAGGAACACTATTCATGATGTCTCCTTGAAGGTGTGCTCTTCTCACATGGGAGAGCCTGGAAACTTCCCTGTCTTTGTACCCCTTTCCCTCTCTGTTGTCTGGGAGTTGACCTGTCTCAGGGGTCATCTAGGTAGCCCGTTCAGCCCTGAGGACTGTTGGTGCCCTGCCGTGTTTTGACTGACTGTCAATCCACACAAGCCTGCATCCACCAGCTTGGGTCTTCCTGCATATTGTTTCACGTTCCTGTGTCCTTGGCCTGCAGCTATTAAAATCTGAAGATCTTGTGGACTTCAACTGTGATGGGCCGTGATGTCTTCTAGTTATAAGGTTAATTCTTGATATAAAGTGATTTCTTTTTCCCTCTTAGTTTTATTGGCACTTCCAGTACCATACCACTCTAGTTCAATCATGTCAAGAAGAATTCTACAGTCATTATCACAATCAATTTTAGCACATTTTCTTCTTCCTGGTACTCATAATTAGTGTGATTGTTATTTTTTTTTACCTGTGGGAAAATATACACAAAACATTCTCCAATTCAACAATGTATACATGCATTTCAGTGCTATTGATTATACTGTTATGCAATCATCATTGATATGCTTTTCCAAATTATTCCACTGCATTTAACACAAACTCTATGTCCCCTAAGTAAAATTCTTTATTCTTCACCCAGCGAAGCCACTGGTCAGCTTTAGTTTCTTCTTCTTCTTCAAGTACTTTTCTTCATATAAAATTCACATATCATGCACTTCCATTGTTAAGCCACTTTTAAAAAGTTGTATATACATCATTGCCATCAGTACTCAGATTTTTTCTTCAGTATACAAATTGAGTATGCATTGTGAAAAAGACATCATCGTGACACATATCTTTTCTAATTCTTAACCATGCTATGTCCTGTTGTTGTGCTGCCTCTGTTGTACCTGCCTCTGGGACTATACATAGGTTCTGCATGTATGAGGAAGTGTCCTGGAGTTCATGTTCTTTGTGATGTTATTCATAATTTATTATGAAGAGTTAACAGAACACTGGCAAACCTCTCTGGTGTTCTCTGCTTTCAGCAAAGAGCCATGATATACCTTCTTCCACATCCTCTTCTGAATATTGCTTGAATTTCTTGCATTTCTCTTTGGTGTACTATGTAATTAGAAAAAATAAACTTCATCAAGGTTTTACTTCTTGATATTAATGCTATTGCTTGATAATTTCCACATGCTGTTAGGTCATCTTTCTTTAAATATGGATCTCTTAGTCACTGGCCAGGCAAGAGTTTTCCAAAATGTCTTGACATGGATTGAGTGAGTGTGAATGGTTCCAAAGTGTTGTGTCTGTTTGTGGAAATATTTTGATTGGTATTCCAGTAATTCTTGGAGGGTTTATTTTTCCTTGCTGGTGCCTTCATTTTTATGTCCAATAGCATTGTTCTTGGTCTTAAGCTATGGTCTGAAATGGCTAAATATGGATCAATCTATTTGATATGGTAACTCTGTAGATTATTTCCATCTGCTTTTGATGTTTCCTGCTTTGTTCAGTCTTTTGACCCCCAAATGTCTGAATATTAAAATTTGAGGCTTGAACTTAAACTTCCATTCTTTCAGCTTAAGAAATGCTGCACAATCCTTCCCTATTGGCTTTCTAACTCCAACACTTCCATATTGTGTTATGACACATTGTCTTCTCAAGCCGCCCCTTTGAAAGACTTCTGTTTTACTGTTAGACTTCCGCCATGTTTTTCTTTTGCTTTACTATTCTACAGTCAAGAACAAGGTCCAGGCTCTCTTCTGGCATCCAAATTTGTCTTTTCTTTCTTTCCTGTCTTTTTAAGGTAAGCTTTTCTTTCTTCCTGTGTGATGTCCTTGATGCAATCTCACAACTTGTCTAATTTTTAGTCTGCCACAAACCAATCTGAAAGAAGTACAGCCAGAATGCTCCTGAGGGCCAAAGACGTAAAGCTGCATCTCACGTCATATGAGCATGTGGTCGGGAGAGACCGGTCCCTGGAGAAGGACATCAGACTTGGTAAAGTGGAGGGACATCATACAAGAGAAAGACCCTCAATGATATGGGTTGACACGGTGGCTGCAAGGATTCAAACCTCACAACAACGGGGAGACTGGCCCTGGACTGGACAGGTATATTGGGTTGAATAGAGGGTTGCTCTGAGCCAGAACTGATGGGATGGTCCCTAACAAGACCAACAGCTATGACAACTTTCCACAAGACAGATTACCACAGTGGAAAATAGTATTTCCAGGGAATAGGGCATTGTTCTTATAAAAGCTCTGGTGACATGTCTATAATTGAGACCATGTTTTGTAGCTATTGATTCCTTTTCTTTGTTTGCAAGTTTTTCATTTTAATCACCAGTAATTCTCAAAGCATCTTGATTGTATGTTGTATCAGACTGCATAGATTGGAGAAGCCTTCAATGTCTGCATCTTTATAAAGGGGGGATCTTGATAAATCAGCTAAGATGAGATTAGAAGACAGGGGAGTGAATAGAAATAGATAGCACTCAGAATGAAAAACACACTTACAAGCTGTTTCTGGAGAATTAGATATTTAATTGAGGGGAGGCGTTGGGAATCTTTGTCAGGCTTTCCCCCCTTGCTGGCATTTAGAAAGATAATTTCAGGCCAGTGGTTCTCCACCTTCCTCATGCCATGACTCTTTGATACAGTTCCTCATGTATTGGGAACCCTCCAACTATAACATTATTTTTGTTGCTACTTCATAACTCTCATTTTGCTTCTGTTATGAATTGAGTGACCCCTGTGAAAGAATCATCACCCTCCACACATTGAGAACCACTGTTTTAGATTTTTCCCCTTTGCTATGGAAAGGACAAAGATAATCTTAAAACGCTATTTTATAAAGACATCATGATACCAATGAATAAAAATTATGAAAAAGCTTACCAAACAGTGACAAATGACTAGTAGACACACACGCACACACACACACACACACACACACTCTCAAATGCTATGGATTACTATGATTGGATCTACAATCCATCATGTATATGCCACTAGACCAGGCAGTGTTTTATTCTGTTGGGATGAATCACATGAGAATCACTAACACACACACACACACAGAACAACTCAAAATTCATTTAAAAGTCCCATTACCTATGAATTCCATCTTTCCATAACCCATGGAAGTCCCCTCATTTCTGTATTGGTGTGTATTAATATGAGTAGATTTATTGAGAGTCCCTCGCTGTAAAGGTAGATCTTATCCACAGAGTTTTCAAGACAGATCTTTTGGAGGGAGATCACCAGGCCTCTCTTCTGAGGTAGCCTTGGATAGGTTTGAGCTGACAACTTTTAGACCAGTCATGAAGTGCCTAACCATTTCACACACACACACACACACCATACATATATACTTATTATGTATGTACATATACCTATATGAAGGACTCTAGAAAGTTTGTGGGAAAATGGGAATAGAGGGTGATGAAAGTGTCCCTCAACCTTTTGGAGCCTTCTGGTATATGTGAGGGTTATAGCATAGCTACAAAATTGCAGAAATCTTTATTACACAAAAGTATCAAAATAGGAAGCGATTGTTTCTTGACATCCTCAAGGTCTATGAACTTCTGAAAGTGTTGCTTCCATCTCCCTAGCTACCCAAAGGTGTCCTGGGACTAGAGGGGTTACTCAGTGCTCGACAGTTCAAAACCATCTGGCAGCTCCATAGGAGAAAGCCTGGGCTTTCGGTAACAGTCCCAGAAACCCACTGGGGGAACTCATTGCATTGGGGCAGTGGGGGGAGGGGGCCGCTATGAGACAACATTGCTTGGGTGGCAGTGAGTAGAGAGAACTCTTGCCCAAAGACATCTGCTCCCTTCAATGTTCACATCAAGATGGTAGTTTGGACTTTCTTTTGAGGCTCCCAGTGTGTTCTTTCCAAATGCTCTTTGTGTTGAGGGAGCAAAGCCAAGTCCAAACAGGGAAGATCAGCGGCACAGAGAAGATGGGGGCAGGTTTCTCAGCAAAACTGTGGTCGAACCCTTGCACTCTTGAAGAATGACCAAGTACATTGTCATGCTGAAAGTATTAAATCCTTAACACAAATTTCTGGGCCTTTCTTCACCCATGCAATTTTCAATTTTCTTAAACTTTTTTCTTCATAAATCCCTGTCCTCATTCAAGGCCCTTCAAGAGAAGCTCTCAAGATCACCCTTCTGGAATGCCAAAAGATAGTCCCTATGTGCTACTGAGCTGGCCTCTTGGCCTGGAATTTGACTAACCTGGTCAGTCCTTTCCAAAGTCACTGTTTAAGTGAGAGGTGTTGGAGGCACTCACCCTACTGAGACCAAAAGTAGGCCTTTACTGAGACCATCTGCCTGTGGCCATGACTGCACAGCCAGGCATAACCATGTTCAGTTTGGAATAAGCCCATTTATGTGTGGACAAGAAATCCAGTAGCATTACTTTTTGAATCACTTAGATAATTACCACTACAGCATTTGTGGATACGGGAAAGAGTAGGGTAGGAGAAATCTAATTAGAAATCTAATCTGTAAACATAGTGAACCTTTGAGGGACAGTACTTTAAGGGACAGTAGTCAATAAAATCATTCACTCTTAGAATAACAGCACCCTTGGTATAATTAGAATATGCCACTTGTGATTGCAAAAGCTTTGGGATTAGTGACTTGAATAGAACGAGTTCCTTTTATACAAATAACCTCTGCGGAGAAGTCAAGGGTACTTCCTACTTATTCAGCACACTCGAGAAAAACATTTCAGAATTTATTGACAAGGACGCATTGCTCTTAAAACCCAATTAACCCTGACCAATGTCACACTAGGCAGAAGAAGGGAGATTTTTGTGGTATTGACTGTGAGAGAATCTGGAAGAGGAGTTTTCTATACTCTGATCCGATTGAAGTCCCCACGGGTACATACATATATACATATCACTGAGCTACCCACTTACGATTTATGTACTGCCAGAAAGCAATACCTCTATTGAAACAAAGGTATGCAAATAGGCCTTAGATCTTTAGAAACTTAGGAAGTTTGGCATTGGGGAGATACTTTTCACAAGACAATGAACCAACTCTGGGTTTTCTTCCAGAAGTCTGGTAAGAATTCTATTAAAAAATGATGCTTTGCAGAAGCCTAAAAGATGGACCTCCAAGTAGCCATAGTAGAAAGGGGAAATCGTTTGAAGTGCTGAACTTGGTGTATGTTTTTTTTTTCTTTTTTAAAGACAATGGTCCATCAGTTTGGAAACAAACTGGAAAACAACCTGCTCTGAATATTTCTGCCAGTGAAGCCTCTTTGCCACTTTTGTTTTGGGATCTCTAATGGAGGCCCCAAATAATTGATGATTTCCCAGCTTTACCAAGGGAAGTACTCACATCTACGCTCCCTGCCTGTGCTGGGAGAGCAAAGAGGGGCTAGCAGGCCTCCCCTCTCTCCAAGGAGGGGACCGTCCAACCCTCTTTCCTCACCCTGGATTAAGACCTGCATGTTGTAAACACAGAGCCTGTAATTATAATGCCATCAGGATAACAGTAATAATCTACACATACTCTGAACAAGTCAGAACTCAATCGCATCAAGTGATGGTTTTACAGAAAATAAAAGTATAAACGGAACTGCCTGAGCTCTGTGCTAACAAGGGAAAACAGGACTGGGCTTACTTGGAACGAGCCTATGGAAGCTGCTAGCATTTAGAACAAATCATGATGTGTTCATCTTACCATAGTCCTTACGATTTATATTTGCTTCTAAGTACTAATCCTTATACTGTAGGAATATTAACTCTTTATACCTCTTTTCAGCAGTGAGTATGTATATGTGTGTGCACGCATGTGTATATATATATACATATTCAATGTTACTGTGATTACTTAGTTGATCAAACAAGCGTCCTTTGATCAAGTCTGTGCTCAGAATGGCAGTTCATTTCCTATTAAATAATACGATGCAAAATATGATGTCTTTTTCCATGATCTATTCTTTAAGAATAGGATTTTAAAAAAATGTATACTTGCTTTGGGTGATTTTTTTTCCCCTACAAGCTCAACTTCACATGACCAAATTTTATCTAAACTCCAGAACACCTCCAAACCAAATCTTTTCTAGATAGATTGTCTCTACAGAGAACAAAACTTCTCTTTTTCTATCTTGAAATTGAACTCACTTCTTCTCAACACTCCAACTTTATTTTCATATGCATAAACACAAACTAATATCACAAATTCAAAACCTCAGCCAAAGAAATTAATATATTCTTCATTTTCACCTCCATCAAGTCTCTTCCTTCTATCTCCTCCTCCTCTTACTCTGATCCCACTTACAAAATGTGTAATAAATCCATCTACAGGAGCCTCCTTCACACGTCAAGTCATGGCTACTCTTTCAAAATACAAATGTTTATGATTACCTCCCTCATAACCTTCTTTGGCTGGCTACATATTCCACGTGGAATAAACGCCCTATTGCCTTCGTGTGGTGTTTAAGGCTATTTATGCAAAGATTCCAGTCTTGTTTTCCACATTTAACCTTCAAATCACGCTCTCACCCCTGTCCTTTATATTTTGGTCATGGGATTTTTCCCCCCTAAAACTCAAAGTATTGATTTTTCTCAACACTTCCCCCACCAATATGTCTCACAATATTGCTTTGCCTTCATTAAAGTAACTTCCCTCAAGTTGGGCTCCTCCCCATACTCATGTTTATTTTCAAGATTCATTTCAAGTGGGAGACAATATAACTTTGTGAGAAGACAACAGGCTTTGGATTCAGAATACCTGCATTTGAGTCCCCAATGCAATATTTTCTTGACATAAAATGGGAAAAAAACACACCTTCAAGTACCACCAAGATTCTAATAATAATTTCTAACTAGAGACCTTTTGGAGAGTCTCCATTTCCTCTCTCTCCCCAGGAGAGGCTAAACCTATGTCACAAGGTTGTGGAGAGGATTAGAATGAGTGACAAAGACACAAGCATCCATATACTCATACCACTGATTCTATTATCATCATCATTATAAGTCTATACTCCAGGAAGATTTTATTATCCCACCAAATGGGATTAATGTCCTCCACATTTGATTTTTTATAATAAATACATTGTTGCCCCAAATATGATATTGATTAAAATAAAAATATAAAACAATTATTAATGCTTATGTGGCTTAGTTCCCAGGGAAGAATGCATTTCATAAACAGTCATTAAATGCTAAGCACATCTTAATCACCATGAGTGTGTACAGAGTACTGTGCATTTCTCTGAAAAATACCTTACATTCGTGCCTTCCTAATCTACTTAAGCCTATGTCTTCACCCTCCAGTTCCTTGACTTATCCTAATGTTCATCCAATTCTACAGCCTTTCCCTTCTCTCTCTGGCCTAACTACGATTACCTCGCTTCCAGCACACTTTCAAGGACCACCAAGATTCTAATAATAGTTTCTAACTAGAGACCTTTCATTCAAGTGTCTTTCCACAGCAACCCCTGTGCCCACCCCTGTGAATGCCAAACTGTAACTGTTACTTACGCAAGGGCATTGCCGAATAAATGCCAACATTCTTACAGGAGCGGGGCATGGTTTTGTTCAAGAGCTGGCATCTAGCAGGTTCATGAAAAGCTCGTGTTACAACCTGGAGTGAGTCACTGGGTTCCATTACATCTTCATACACTTAGGTTGAACCTTTTTCCTTACAAGGGCCCACAAAGGAGTGATCATAGATTTGAATGCAGTTCTGAGGCAGGGTCAAGGGACGGGGAATTCCTTCAGGGGCTTAGGAAGTCGGTTCTGACGTGAGTGGTCTCTAGGAGGCATCCCAGCCCGCCAGGAAGGAAGGACGGGGACAAGCCCAGAGAAAGAACAGACCCTGGAAAAACAACGGACGGCATCTTCTCTAAGGTGTGATGTGAAAGCCATTCATAGGATGATTGAGACAAGGTTTTCGGGGGCAGACAACCTCCCGCTATGATGGATGCTGCCAGGCCCTGCCCAGCTCTCCCTTCAGAAACAAACTGCTGCCTCCCTGAGCTGCTGGAAGGGCCGCTGGCCTCTGATGGAGAGAGCCGTGCAACCCAAAGTCATCATGCCTCTTGCCGAGGAAACAGACCTCAAATGACGGGTATGGGAATGGCTATAAAGACCTGGCCTCCTCATCCAATTTCAGTATTCCTGCAAGGCTTTCTGGAACTTCCACTGAGACTTCCTTGTGGCTCAATTTCCCCTCTGTCTAAACTGCTTCCTTCTCTTTCCTTCTATGGAAGTTGATCTCAAGAAAACACTTCAGTCAACCTTCTGCTGGATAAAGCTGCTTGACAATCTGCTTCCCGGAGAATCCAAACCTTACTATCAAAATGAATGAAGATAGGGCAGCATTTTATCACAGCATGCATAATAACTGTGAGGGGGGAAAACGACTGGCCTGCAAACCATAGTTGGTTCCGAGGATCGTTTTGTATATACTTGACAGGGAATTAAACATTGTGAATATGCCATCGACATTAAAGAGACGACTTTCTGAGAAAGTGGAAGCCCTGGCCACAGGAGCCATCATGGGCCTGCAGCATCGAAGGTTGGAGCTACAGGACGGTGTAGCTTTAAATGGTTGGCAGATGTCTATTTTGCCACAGTCCTTACTAGGTGTCTCCTTGGGGTTCCTTTGCCCGCTGGGACCCTGAGAGTTTGTTTTGATGATTCCAGACTGAACCCAGGATTCCAGTTTCTGTCTTCAAGGAAGGGCACCTCCTCAGCCTACTTCCATCAATAATATCCCTCTTCTCTGACTTTCTCCATAAACCGGAGGTCTCCTTGGTGCCGACTGTACCAAGTAGGCAGCAGGGTGGCTGTGGCTAAGCAGATGTCTTAGGTTGTTGAACATAGTACTCAATCAGAACTTGCTTACTCCCCAGCCTTCTGAATCACACAGACCCTCCCAGGCAGACTAGAACTCTTCCAAGGAGGTTCTGTGACTAGATCTCTATCAGATCAGCCAGTCTCATCTTTTATCTGAGGAGCAGCTAGTAGGCAGCCCGATGCTAACCCCACAGGACTCCTGCCACATGCTTGGGAAGTGAAAACATAAAAGCCAAATGATCCCCATCAGAAGTTTCTTTCCCAGATTCTTTTGAGGGAGGCTCTGCCCAATCTCCTGAATGTGTAACAAGGTGTTTGGAGGCACGGGAAATAGCCAGGTTCTTCTTTTTAGTTTACAGCCATTTAGTGTGTTGTCAGGACATAAGGATGAACACAGGTTTTTGGATTATTGGAGTTGTTTTAAGGCCTCAAGTCTGTCAGGAGCCTATCTCACTGACTTCTTTGCTTGGCTGAGATCACCAACAGCCGCCTCTGTGGAACAGCCCTGGAATGCACTTCCCAGGCACAGGTACATGGCTGAAGTAACTGCCATCTTTGGGCACCCAATCAAAATGCAGAGTTGAGACAGAAAAAAGGGCCAGTGACCCCGCCGAGGAAAAATTATCCACCATTGTTAGATAGCATAATACATGACTGCTGACATTTCACCTTTTATTATTATAGTGGTGCTTTAAGAAAGAAGTGTAGTTCAGTTGTCAGAATTTCATTTTAACCCCCCTCTTGAAGGCTGTTAAAAAGTCACTCATGCTGAAACTTGCCTTTCAGGTTCTCAGCCAGATTTATGCTTTGTTTTTAATCCGTTGTTCTCTAATGGAATGCAAAATGTAATGCTGGGGAAGGGTTTTTTTTTTCCCCTCCCTAAGAAATTTCTGCAAACTGCTTCCTACTTCCATTCTCCTTTCCCAACACTCTGCCAAAAAAGTTAGTTGTAACAACACAAACAGCCCCAAAGATACACTTGACCGAGGGAGGATTAAAGGCATTTGGCAGGGTTTAGAAAAATAGCTTCAGCAAGAAGCAATACTCAACACGTTGGACTCTGTTCAGTGGAGCTAACGAAAGGGACTCAATCCTGGATTGATGCAAATGTCCCGAAGAGACACAGATGAATCAATAGTTATTTTTAGAGTAGCCATTGAATTAGAGGCAGCCAAGGGAAACTAAACATCTCGATACAGATGCAGCAGAGAAGTGATCATTTGGTAAGAAATGGCAACCACATATATGGTCCCAGGGCTACCTCTGCAGAGCAGACCCAGAGATAATCATGTAGACTTCATTCTGGGTCCCCAAAGATTCCTGGGCTACCCCACCAGGGCCACCTCTCACTGATGGCAATATGCTCGGGAAAGAGGTAAGAACCATTATTGATTGACTGCTAGATGCCCCTCAAAGGCCCACCACCACCATCAGCACCATAAAACCCATTTCAACTCCTCATGACCCCAAGGGTACTGGACCAGACTCCACAAGCTGGACTCTCTTCTCAGGCTGCTCAGAAAGCACTAACAACTCCAACATCGTGCTTAGCAGCCCAGGTTGCTACTTATTGTCCCAACCAAGGAATCTAATGGTAAGGTACCATGAAGATACTGAAGGCATAAATGGCTTTCAAATACTCTCACGCCTGCTTTGCTTATCTCAATCTGCATCAGCGCCCAGACAGACCTATTATATCGATGGGCACTTGAGATAGCACCACATATGATACAGACACCCACCAGCTCTTTGACAGACATGTTTGATTTCGCCAGTTCCGTTCTCCCCATGACAGTAGCCCTGGAACCTGGGAAAGTGCTATAATTAGCCTTTTATGATCATAAGCATGTGTACAATAGTTGCCATTTGCAAACTGCTTAACAACCAACTTCACTTTGGAAGTCTCACAAGAAATCAGATAGCTTAACAGTTGCTAAATCTGTTTTATGACCCTGGATCCTCAGGCCTGGGGTTCAAAGCAGCATCAGATTACCCAGTAAGTAAGGTAAGTATGGGCTTACTTGTGCTTACTTACTAATCTGTAAAGAGCACTATCACATTTCTTCCACCACATCAAAGATTATCCTTCTAGGTATGGCTGGCATTCTCTCTCTTCCAAACCCACAGGCCCTTCCTATAGAACCAAAGCCTCTTTTCAATTTATAATCCCTGACAGAGAAGAAGTATCCAATAAGCAAGGGAAGCATGGATTTACGTTTGTTTATTTGCTAATCTACAGGGAGCAGTTGTACCTCACTCCAGATTAGTCAATAACCGCAAGTAAGTCTGTGCTTCCTTTGCTGACTGTAATCCAGCCCTGACTCAAAGAAATCAAAAGGTCTACTCATGGTTACACCACCAGTTCAGGCTTAAGGCCAATGGAGAATCTCTGTTTTTGCCCAGATCCTCATCTTGGGTGTCCAACTCCTGGCCAACCGTCCTCCTGAATCTCTCTCTATTTTTTATTTTTCAGTCCTTGGAGTTTAGAAAAGTATAGCAAGTATATTGGTCCCAATTCTCCCTTTTCAGCATGCCGAGCTCACAGGCTGGGCTTTCGCCAAGTGTGGCGGGAATACTTTTGGCAGCTCTGAGGCAGTCCAGCAGTCAGTTTGTCTCAGCCGCTGCAGAAGCCTAAGTGAGTCTCTTTAGGAGACATTTTGTCCAAACTGGGCCCGTTCCAGCAAAGAGGGAAAGTGCCCCATCGACACAGTCCAGCTAAGCAGAGGAAGCAGTGACACCGACCAGGTGGGCACAATGGGATAAGGAAGTTTGTTGATTTGTGAAGCCGTGACCACAGCCACAATTCCATCAGGATCAGGTAATTCCGACATCCCAGTATAGCCTATGTTTCAAAGAACCCTATAGGAATTGGGTCCAACACATGGTCAAAGATATATCTGTGGCAATACATATATTTTACCATCATTCCATAGGACCATTTCGTATTTTATGATCCTTGTTATAAAATGCAGAGACAGTGACTTCTCATTGAACTTAGTTTTTTTTAAACAAGCATCTCTACAGTGGTGAGTGCTCAAAATATTTTATTTCTAAATTGTGTTAACCGATGCTAGTAATATTTCAACAATGATCAAGGAGGAGATCTGTCTCCATTTAAAACATGTTGACCTTCAAATGAGTTTTCCTTCCCATTCTAATTCCAAACTGAGTTTGTTTCTAATATTCTGGCAACTCATTTTAAAGTTGACTGAGTCAACTTGTCCATTATCCACTTTTCAAAACCAATGGTTCATTCTTTTATATTTTCCCCTAAGTACAGTTTTATCACTAGCATCATCGTCCCCATCAATAGCCTTCACTAAGTATTTTCTATGTGTCAGGCATAGTCTTGAGAATGTCATAAGAGCTAGCTCAGTTACTCTTCTTATAAACAGAGCGATATCGTGATCCCTATTTTACATATGTGGACAGACTAAATATTTTGCATAAGAGCAGCTGCCTTGGAACTGGGAACAATAAGCTGACCCGAATATCAGCTAAGGCACCTAATTTTACCACACAAAAAGCATTAAAAATGTGCTGAAAAACTCGACTTATACACGAGTACATATGATAGTTCTCTACAGCTTTCATGCTTTCATGCTTTCATGAAACCCTATTGAATCCGTCTCCACAGTCCTTTTATGCGTACTCTTTCATTTTGAGTCTTACAACTAAAACCACACATCAGGTTTTGCTTAAATTGGAAAATCTCATTTTATTTCTTCCAAGTCTAGAGACTCATTTTCTTCACTTGAAAAAGTTACATTCAATTGTAAATTATCTTCAGCTAATGTCTATTGGCTTCATTGTCTCCCATAATGAGGCAGTCTTGCATTTCTCAAGCAGAAACAGGGGATTTATTAAACACCCTAAGGTATAAGTGACTGAATTATGAACTGAAAGAGCTTAGTCATAAATAACCTGTTCTTCTATGTAGAGATCTGCATATCCTAGGCCAAACTCTAGAAATGACATTCAGAGATTGTAGAATTCCCATATGTGTATATCCCTTAGGGCACTTACACATACCTCTGTTCCTCTTCCTTGAACTGGAGAAGAACTAATTTATTTCATTTATATCCACAAAGACTTAAAAAGGACACATATGACAATGTAGGCTAATAAAATACATATTGAACTCTTTGTTGGATTGTTTTCTTTACATGTTGCTCATTTGTAGTTCTTAAATTTGCAGTTCCCCAATGTTTGATACATCATCATTGAAAAGCTTTTGAGTTTCTTGTAGAAAGAAAGTGAACTTAGCCCTACCCTCACTCCCCACCAAACAGGGGTACAAATAATATGAATTCCAGCACTTGAACCTATCCATTGATTTTGGGATAAAGCCTATTATTTTTATTCCATTACAGAGGGGTCCATGGAAGAACGAATCAGTAGTTCCCTATCATGGAGAAGCAATCCAAGTCCCAGAAAGGAGTAAACCCCCAAGATCGCTAGAAGAGCCAAGACAGATCCTGGATCCTCTGACAGCAACTTTCTCAGAACAGGGTCTCATACCCTGTATGAATGGCAAAAATGCTATCGCCCTATTGACAGCCACACAAGCACTTCTCCTGAACCATTCTCTCAAAGGAAAGCATCTTATGGAAGACCAGGCTTAGGTTAATCTTCCTGGCCCATCAATGTCTCCAGAAACACGTTCGAGGGGCACTTGGGAAAAGCTGATGCCCAAATCAAGATCATAATACATTCCAGTGCTCAATGTAACCAAATGACATAGACTAGGAAAACATTCCTAGAAACAGGCAGCTATATTTCATCTTTGTATGGGCAGACCAAAGAAAATAAACACCTGCTGTTTCCAACAGCTGTGTAGCTTGCTGGAATGCTGATGGATCACCAAAGTTATGGACAGTAGTGATATTTTTCTTAGGGTGGCAGGAAGACCTCATGAGGTGAGGTTCTATCATCTGCCAAAGAGCCAAGGTTTGAAAACCACTGAAGAAACTGAATGATGTAGAAATGGGATTTGATGTGTCCAGTCATAAATCCATCTTCCATTTTTTTGCTAATGGCCCTTGTAGTTCTTTGAATTCAAGGCCAACACAAATGATTTGTCAAACTTGAGTTTCATCATGGCTTTGCTTTCGAAAGGTACAAAAGTGTAAAATATACTAGATTCCAAACTTGAGATAGAGATTTTACATTGGTTACCCCAGCTAATGCAATGATGACTGTGGCAGTCACCTAATCTTACGTCAATTTGAGGATTAAGAGCATAGGGGTGGTGTCTAGCCTGTCAATCTGGAGATAGCTAATGAGACCTCTATGTGGGCATGAGAGTTCTGGGAAATGTGGTAATTCCTTCTTGGAGGCAGAATATCTCTCTCAGTTCACTTCCTTGGAGACAACATTTGCTGCTTGAGAGACTTGACTGACAAGGCTGGCTCCCTGTGAGACATCCCTGATAAGAAACCACATAGACCTACCCTCTTGTGAGCAGAAACCTGGACCTAGAGAAGCCACATGGAGACTCCTGCCAGCGCTGAGATGCTTATAACACTACTGGATCCAAAGACTTTCTACTGACTGACTTGTGATCATTCTGCGTTCGGTGTCATTGCTTTTGTTTCATGAATCTGAAGAAGATGTTATAGCCTGGTATGGAATATCAGAATGTCATGGGTTTTGTTTCATGAATCTGAAGGAGATGTTATAGTCTGGGATTAAATCCAGACCAGGCTTGGACTGGACTGGGTTGGGATGCTTTCTCAATTTTCAATTCCTCTTGTATATAAAATTTTCCCCTATGCGTGTCCATGGATTTGTTTCTCTAGTTCACCCAGACTAACACAATGACTTTCAATAAACAGTTCATATTCTCATAACACAGAAGATGAAGAAGAAACTCAAAGAAGTAATTAATGGAAGAGCAGCTCATATTCTTATAACATATAAGATGAAGATGAGACTCAAAGAAGCAATTAGTGGAAAAGCACCTAGATTGTACACTGGAGTCAGGATTTGGATCCAGATGTGAAAAAATTTCTGTCTACTTCCATAACTGCCTCTTTGGGAATAAGTCAATATTTGCTTAGGTGTGTGTGTGTGTGTGTGATGATATTTGATTATGACCCCCTGAATCCTAAAAAGATCTCCTGAAACTCAGCAGATAGGCATTTCCCATTTCTAGACAGATAAATCTATTTTGGGGAAGACTACCCTGCCTGCATGAGAACTGGCATTTTTCAAAGTGGAGATAAGGAAGGAACCTGACGTGTTTCCCAAAGCTCTGGTAGCATGACTGGTGCACCTTCTCTTACCCACTGACGGAATTGTTTGGTATCCTACCGGACATCTCCTCAGCATGACAGAACCTTGGGCATAGAGCAGGCACTTGCCTACTATAGTACACATTTAATTTATAGATTTTTTTTTTGAGGAATGAATTGTATAGTCTTTTCTTATGCATCCTCCAAGGTGAGCATTTCATGCCTTTCCAGAACTAGGTTTGACTCGTCATTTTCATTCAAACAGTAAAGAGCACAAAGCCACGAAATACCATGAAGTGATATCACACGTTTCTTCACTAATAGGCCACAGCCTGTCATGTAAGTGTGCTTTTCCAGGTCAGTAGAGAAAATGAACTCAATCCCACACAAAGTCTTTATAGGATGAGAGCATTTTTCAGGTATTTCCTAAGTTCCTCCTCCTAGAAATATTTCAGCTGACAGAGGCTCTGTAAATGTGGTCTTTGGTAGTTAAAGACACATGTGACTAGATGTTCACATATAGTGTATAGACTTTCTGAGAGAAAGTAAAAAGAAAAGCCAGAATTCTTTGGTAATTCTTTTTTTTTTTTGGTACAAATCTTCCAATCTCCATACTGTCTGCAGTTTATTGCCTGCTGCCTTCTAACAATCCACTGACTATGAATGAAATCAAAGACCCAATCCAGTGCCATCAAGCAGAGTCTGAGTCACTGTGACCCTCGATAGGGTTTCTGAGGCTGTATAATCTTTATGGGAGCAGAGTGCCTCTCCTTTTTCCCAAGGGGTGTCTGGTGGTTTGAACCACCAAACTTGTGGTTAGCCATCCAATGCTTCATCGACAGTGTCACCAGAATGCCTCACGATTAGTGAGAAAGTAATTTTTACAAATCCCTCCACTGTGACAGACCCGTCCTTTATATTATACACTAAAAATAATTCAAGATGAATCACAAACCCATATGGAAGAAGGGAGACTCATGGAATAAAATCCAAGGGGACTTCAAAAGATTTATGGAAAAAAAATTCATTCTCTTTCCATCTGATTTTCCATGAATTTTTTGAAGTCCTTTGGGGACAATTTTAAGAACCTTGCGTTAAGTAAAAACATTTAAAATCATTAGGCAAACACTTACTAAGTAGGCAACCCAAAGAATAAACCAAAAAAAAATTTGATAAAGTGGGCTCTATTAAAAAATTAGCTTCGCCCCCAATAAATGATTTTTTAAAAATAAAAAAATTAACTTCAATGGACATCTTCAAGAATGTGGAAAAGACAACACAAAGGATGCGATAAAATATTCACAAACCAAATACCTTATATGTGATTTATATCTAAGGTACATAAAGAACTCATGGCTCAAGAATCAAAATAGCTCTATTAAAAGGTAGATAAATTAATAGATCTTCTCTAAAGTTAATATACTCCTGAACAATGACCATGTAAAAAGTGCTCAATATCACAAGGAAAATGACAAGAAGATGCCACTCCATGTTTACCAGGATGTACAGAGTTTTAAAAAGGTACAGAAATATACCCAAGATTGGCAAGGATGTGGGGAAATCAAGACCCTCATGTACTACTGGTATATGGGAATTGAAAATGGTGCAGTGCTTTGGAAAACAGTCCAGCATTCCCTCACAATATTAAACATAGAGCTACTTGTTGACTCATCAATTACACCCTTACCGTTAAGCCCAAAGTGAAATAAAAACATGTTTATGCAAAAATGTACATGCTAATAGTGACATAATTCAAAATAGCTAGATGGCAGAACAACCCAAATCTCCATAAGATGGTGAAGAGATAAACAAAATACTCATCCATATAAGGGAACATTAGCTATAAAAAGGAATATAACACTGACATATACTACTACATGGATGAACCCTGGAAACATTACGCTTAGCGAAAGAAGCCAGTCACAAAAGGCCAAGTGTCATATGATTTTATTTATGTGAAAAGTCCATAGTAGACCAATTTACGAAAACAGTAGATTGATTACTCTTTAGGACTGAAAATGTGTTGTGATTACCAATAGATAGGCATTTTCTCCATGGGGTAACAAAATGTTCTAAAGTTAATTGTGATGATAGCTGTACAAGTTTGTAAATGCCCTGAAAAAAATTCATGGGTGCAATTTAAATGGGTAAATTGTCTAGTATGTAAAGTCTTTCTTAACGATACTGTTTCAAGAGTTACAAAAATAAGCTCATGCATATCAAAGATGTCTGTCTCCATGACTTAGAGTCAACTAGACAGCAACTAACAATTAGATAGCTCTAATATACTTTTTAAAGGAAGAAAAGAAAAAAGATACTTCAGTAAGCAATTCACCTTAGAATCACCTAGGAACCTTCTATCCAATATACACATCCTAGACTAATTCCACCAGAGTCTCTGTGGGTAGTACTCAGATAATGGTGTGCTTTGTTTGTTTATTCACTTTCCCAGGTCATTCCAATGTTTAGTCATAGGGTGAACAACAGACTTCTTTTTGCGAGCACAAAAATGCCATGATAAGTTCTTCATCCCAGAGATTTGAGGGATCTTATCCCCTGAAGGTCACCTTAAAGGAATTCTGGGTACCACTGGGAAAGCATTTGAAACAGAATCTCTGATTTCCTTTTCCTTCACAGGCAAATTGCACATGCAGGTTTTGATGGTGCTTATACTGAAATTGTTATAAAGCAGTTCATACAGGTTTTCTGAAACAAAGTGCATTAATCGAAGCATCTCATTTTGGTTCTTTCCTCTTAGGCCTAATGGCTTCAAAACTATTAATTTACTGCTGGAACAATTCAGTTCTCTGGCACAGGAAATCCACAAATTAATCTTTCCTTTCCTATTTTTGAGGGCAGCCATTAAGAATAGCAGAGGAAGGGTTGGTACATTTTTCAAGTGGTGTAATTGATCATTCAACACTGTCATATCAGGCACTGATAAACAGTAGTGCAGAACCACAGTTCCAGGCGTGGATTCCTTGTGTCCAGGTAAGTCATTCAATGATGAAGTGGTGCTTTTCAATGGAGAAGTCCAGAACCAGGACAGCAGTTCAAAATAAGCCTGGGAATTGTCACTTAAAATCAATTGCAAAGAAGAAAAAATGACTTAAATATTTTAGAATATTCATATATTATTACTGTAAATAAAAGTCAGCTACAAGGAATATTTAAGTCAATTGACTAACAATGTAAGAACTGGTGACATAAAGAGAATTTGGGGCAGGTATCAATAATAATTCTTAAAAGAAGAAAAGCATGTAAGAATTGGTTTGACATTTGCAATGTTCTAAAAATAACCCCCCTGGAGTGTCCCATAAAAGAAATTTATTGTCACCTATGAGTATGTGCTATGCAAGTTGGCTATTCAGTTGTTTATAAATTTGCTCCAAATTTTTGAAATCAAACTCATTACATAAAATCTAATCTAGCCATCCACCCAGAAGCACTTTCTCATCTCTTTTTGTGTTTTGGTCCTTTGGCATTCAATTATGAGTAAAACAGGGAAGCAACTAACAAGTCATTCAACTGATGAAGTGGGGCTTTTCAATGAGAAGTCCAGAATCAGGACAGCAGTTCAAAATAAGCCATATGTCCTTTGCAATGTCTTTTTTTTTAAAGCCCGAGTAATTTTTATCCATGTTAATGTGCATAGTCATGCGGGCCCACGTGAGTGTGCATTTAGCACATTCACAAAAATCACTTTTCACACAGAATTTACTTCTAGCACTCCTGCATGGCTATTCCATTTTCAAAGTGAAAGAGCGGTTCATTCTCTTTCAGAAAAACAAACAAGCAAAACCTAGCAATGGAAATAGCCTGCATTGCATATAGAGAGACAGAGAAATCCTACAGATGGCATTACACCAAAGACTAATTCTTTTCATGCGTCTCTCAAGCTGCTGTAAATGTAGCTTCTCCAGAAAAATTAAAATGTACAAGATCCTCTAGACCAGGGGCTTCAGAGAGTTCATAGAAAAATTCCATAATCTTTTATTTCCCTGTTTCCACAGAGTGGTGGAAGCATCCTTGCGTTGTCCTGTAAGGAGTTGAGTGATGACGGAGAGCATGATGTTTGGTGGAGAGAGAAAGACCACACTTGGTGCCACAGAGTCAGTTCTGACTCATATAAGCCCCATTGCACAGAGTAGAGCTGCCCCGTGGTTTCCAGGCTATCTATCACCTTTGGGACAGCAGACTGCCACTTCTCCCACAGACGGGGCCCACACTATCCATCTTTTGGTTTGTGCCAAGCAGGTTCCCATAAAAATTGATAAAGTGGGATTGAGAAGTAGGACAAAGAATCACAATAGAAGGAATCCATAACTCAGGTGACTATCAATAATAAAAATACTAATATCCACATATATATTTTTGTCAACCACTTGTTCTTCTCAGTCTACCCAACAGATAGGATGATGGTAGAAAATAACCCCACTTGAGGCTTGGACTTCTTTCTCTCAATTGGTAGACACCTTAGCAGGAAATATAGTACCAGGTGACAGGACTGACTATATGATTTTCAGGATTCAGTGAAACATGAAAATGCTGGATTCCTTGTTCAGAAACAGTTCAGATGGTAAGAACAGTAGGTCACTTACCCCAACTTTACAGAGGGTGGGGTCCTCTGCCCCTGCACAGGGTACACATCCAGTCAGCCAGCCCTGCCCACAGGTAAGAGCTAAGTGATGATGAATGGTCTACCTAACCCTTGCTCTTATTTCTTGTCTTCTACCTGTTTTATCTTCTCTTGATCCAGTGCACACATTTATAGACCATTCCCACTGGAGAACAGTCTAGGAATTCACTTGCGTTCATAGACATCAATATCATGGGAAATTAAATGACTTGTTTAAAGCCAGGAGTTGAATGACATTTCAGATATCCTGACTTATACTGAAGCATCTTTCTCTCTACAGCACATGGCTAGTCTCCAGTTTAAGTGTAAATGATCCAAAAGATAGTAACTAAAAAGAAGAAGAAAGCATGGAAGAAAGGAAGGAAGGAAGGAAGGAAGGAAGGAAGGAAGGAAGGAAGGAAAAAGAGATAGAAAAGACCTTTATTGCTGCACAGCATAAAATTCAGTTAAAAATTAATTTAAAATGCCTTTTGTAAGGCCATACTTCCAATATCCAAGATAAAGGCATCATACAGTCACCTTAACCATGGTGTTGGACCATTTCTTTCTGATTCAGTCCTGGCTGAAGGTCTGTTCATTGGAATGTTTCTGAACTTGTAAAATATGGGTGCATTGGAACAATAACCAGAACAGAAATAATTATGAGTCAACACCCTTCTAGAAACTTAATCTCCCTCTTAGAAAACAAGGACAGCAGATCTGTTGCATAGCAACCAAATCTCTAGAATTGTAGGGTCAGAAACAACAGTACCCCGCTTAAAGATGACAGTTACCTAAGGCACTTTGAAGGAGTGCTGCTTTCCTCAGTACTGGCAATGACCCAGTCTCCCTCATCAGGCTCCGAAAGGGTTTGCGAAGCCTGTTCTGATTCTCCCATTTCAGGGCTCCAATTCACAAATTTCCCCATTCTGGTTAGTGTTCAAATCTGAATCTTTTCCAGAATGGGGGCTGTTCCAGGTTTGCTGCATCAACTGGTTTGAACCAGTCTATCAGTCCTGCTTTCAATACTGAAGCAAACGACTTTGCTGAGACTTCAGTAGGACCAATCATAGGTCAAGGTGGTTATTAGTGGATGATTACAAGCCAATGCAATAACTAACTAATCGCTGTCCCTGTACAAATCTTTAAAACCATCTGAGATAATTTGAACTTCAATATTGACCAAGCCAAACACGTGTCACCTGAGCTCAAGTTTCTATTCCATCGGTGTCTTCTGGATGTCTTTCAACTCAAGGGACAATTGTAGAAAGATTATCACTTGAGTGGGAACAAAGGTTGGCCATATTTTATGAAAACACAAGGTGTGAACTATTTTTTATAGACACCAAAATGCATGTCTTATCCTCGCTCAGGTAGGTGTGTAACCTGAATACATCCCAAATGTCTTTGGAGAGACATGGCCATTGAAACACACTCTGTAATTTAAATATAAATGAAGAATTAAGTTTTTGAAAAACTCTGGTCTCTGTGAGGAAAGAGGTCAAATGAAGCAGATAAAGGTTACTATGTCATGAAGAATAAACACCACATGGGAAGGCAGGAGCCAGTGGGTAAATCCCTTCTGCAAGGTTCCTTGCCACTGATTCTAGGACAAACAGTTCTCCAGAGGGGATTCCAACCCCTTATCCTTTTAGATTTTGTTCTTGATGAAACTTGACTGATTTAGCTATGAAATGAGGTTGATATAGAAGGCAAATGGCTCGATGAGGATCAGATGTTTCATCAAAATCTTCCTGAGTTCTAGAATCCATAATACACAGCCTTTACTTTTATAGGATTAAGTTGCCCCCCTCCACCCCCACCCCCCACATAACCAATTTCTCACTAGAGAGTTAAAATTAGTTTGGGAAACTCAATGCATTCCACATTGCTATGCTCTGTAGGTAGCAATAAGGGAAAACAAAACATTCTCTGGCCCAGAAAAAATTTGGCATAATTACAGGTCTGGTGTTGGGAAAATGAGGGCCAGTTGAAAATGGTGCAGAGACATGAGTAACGCAATGCAGCAATGCAACGTGTCTGAGGCTACAGCACTTACCTCTCATTAACTGCTAATTATGGTATTCATAGTTTAACACAAAAAGGAAAAACACAAACCTATTTTTCCACCCTTAAGATCCCTTTCATTGAGACTACCGTTTACACTTGGCCTCTAAAGGCAAAACTAGTGCACTGGGTTGAGAAAGGGAGTAGCTAGACCAAGCAATGAAAACACTTTTTGATTGCACATGAGGCTATAAAAATGGCTGGGTTGACTCTATTAGCCAAAGATAAATAATACCCTGCAGGAAGAAAAAAACCCAGCCTTTTCTGGATCCCAGAGCGTGGTATGCTTTTGAGATCTTCCTTTCACTGAAAGTGTAACATAGTCACTTAAGGAAAGTGTGACAGTCATGTGCTTATGCTAATTTTATGATTGAAATATAGGGGTGGAGTCTAGCCTGTTAATAAGGAGATAGCCATTGAGTAGCCAATAAGGCCTCTACATGGGCATGGCTTTCTGCTGAGACTTCTGGGAAATCTCATAATATTTCCCTCATGAAGATGAGAAGCTATCTCTCAGTTGTTGGGAGTTAGTCTCAGAGACAATGAACCATGGACAAGACAAGCTGGCAGTGTCCGAGAAGCTGGAGGAGCCGGCGGAGAGACCACACGGCTTTGCCCTGATGGAGCCAGACCTCTGAAGCTGGGGTGGCCAGATGGAGACCTCTGTCAGCGATGAATTGCTTCTGCTGTTGATGGATCCTGAGCCCTGGAAGCAAAGAGCCATGTAGAGACCCCTGACAGCACCGGGATTCTGCATCCACTGACTTGTGTCCTCCTGAGTCAGAAGGAGACTTTATAGATTGATTTCAGGCATAAGGGTTAATATCGGAGTTGTGACTTTGAACTGGACTGGGCTCAATGACCTGTTCCTCTTGTATATAAACCTTTTCTGTATATCTATATGCGTGTCTATGAAATTTGTTCCTCTAGCCTACCTCGACTAACACAGAGAGATACTTCAGAAGTGACAGTCATGATTTCATGACATTTTCCCATACAAAATATTGTTGGTGTTCTGGCAAGATCATGAGAAGAGTGTCTTCAGTGGTGCTGACGTGTTCAAACCACCAGCCATTCTACTATCATAGAAAATTTCAGTTCTGGAAACCCAATGGAGAACCCCCCCTCATCTACCCTACAGGGTCACTAGGAGTCAGAAAAGACACAATGGCAATGCATTTAGGTTTGCATTCTACTCCAAGAAGGTCCACAGGCAAGCAACAGGAATGACCTCTGCCTCATTGCAAGTCCTCCTGTGTCAGACCGTCTAGGGCTGGGATGGGTGGGAATATGAGTTCTGCCAATGATTCTGGTGCTCAAATTTTTGAACATAGGACGTGACCCAGAGCCAGTGAAAGGGGAAGGTGAGACCGGAGAGCACCTGAGCAAGAATACCTGGAGCCTCCACCTGCAAGCTTGACTTAGTGTTTGTAGCCTCCACCTGCAAACTTGACTTAATGTTTGTTTCTGATCACACTGCCAGGACCACAGAAAGGAAAGGAACGTCTGAGATGGGGGTAAGCCATGTCCGTGGCAGACTTTCAGAAGAGAGGTTCTTCCTTGCACCAGGATATGGTTCCGGGTCTCCTACCCTCAGCTTCAGGCCTCCAGGAAGACTCTAAACCACTCTTGCCCCACAAGGCTTTTCTCTTTTGCCCAGGCTATTGGAAACTATCATTAGTGTGACTTTTTATCAACTGGACACTTCTGAACACGTTAGTTACAGCTACAAAGTCATGTTTCTTAGTGTGTGGCATCCATGCATTTTGGTGTCCTGCTGCACTTCCGTCTCCTATTTCAAAAATCTCTGGGGGTGTCAACAATCCCTAAGAACTTTTATGGACCATGGGAGGAAAGCTTGGGGAGAAGGCAATGGGGTCAATGGCCCTGGAAGGTAGAGTGGGGAGGAGATGAGCAGAAGAGTGTGGGGAGCAGATAGCATCATGGACAGGGGAACAACTGGGGGAGTGGAACCAGCATCTAGGAGAGGTAAGAGATCCTGTGAGCATTTGGACAACACCCAGCTAGTGGGGAGGAAGCACTAAGAGGTGGAAGAAGGGGGAAAGTGATGGCAGGGCAGGAGGAGACAAAAGGAAACAGAGGCAAACTCTAGGAAGCAAAGGTATAGATAGGGAGATTAACAGAGGTGTGTGTTTATGCAAACACATTAATCCTTAACAATAGTGGCATAGACCAATGTACATATATTTATAAAGCAATACACTGATGCTGCAGGTGGGCCTTGGGCCTCAGCTCATACCTTCCCTCAGTACAAGAACACTTTGTTCGAACAAATTGGCATTCTTTGATGATAGCCACCACCGTCCCACCATCTCTCCATCCGCCCATGCACAATCTCCCTCTCCCCCGCCGTGCCTTCTACTTGATGGCTTAAGACAAAATGGGTGCATGAGCAGATGTGGTGAAGACAGAGGATGGTGCCTGGCTAATAAAAGATATAGTGTCTGGGGTCTTAAAGGCTTGAAGTTAAACAAGCAGCCATCTAACAGGGAAGCAATGAGTCCACATGGAAGAAGACACCAGCTGGTGCGATTGCGAGTTGTCGAGACTGGGCAATGGACATCAGAAGATTCACAACAAACAGTAAACAAACTAACAGACAAAATGCATTTTTGAGAATGAACAGGGGTTGGAGTGAAGACCCAAAGCCCATCTTTGAACAATGAAGCATCCCACACAGAGGGGTCCCAGGAAGGGGGAGAGTCAATCAGGGTTCAGCAGAGCACTAATGGGCCACACAATATACCTCTGTTCCCTGGAGGCCTCCTCACCATCATCCCCACCCACACTATCACGACCCCAGTGCTGCTGGGAACATATACATAAGTATAAGTAAGAGATAAAACTCACAATATATGGAATCCAGGAACAGGAATGGAGATAGAGATACCACAAGAGTATGGAGAAAGGGGAAGGGAGGTGGGGAAAGAAAGGGGCATCAATCCTCAATGTCACATAGTCACACACCCCCAGAAGGCAGGGGAGGGGGGGAAGAACAATAGAAACCAGAGGGGAAAGGAGACTGTGGTTGCAGTGAGATCTGAAAATAAACAACAATCCACAATCTATCAGGGGGCCATGGAGGGAGGGGAGAGGAGGAGCTGATCCCAAGGGCTCAATGGAAAGTAAATGTCTAGAAAAGAATGATGGAATATATGTACACATATGTCGGATATAACTGCTGTATGGCTTGTAACAAGAGTTTTAAGAGTCCCCAATAAAATGATTAAAACATAACACACATAAGTTAAATAAGATTAGTGCATATAATCACTATATATCATTCATCAAAAGAAAGTATACATTACTTGACTGATCATCTATACTTTGAACATGTAGTAGAATCTGAGTTCAAATTTTTAGTTTTATCAATAATACTAAAGGGAATAAATATGCATAGAACTCTTTGCACCTATCCTTATGGCCGAATGGCCACTGTGATCATCTGTTAGAATCGACTTTTTTTGTTGAAAAAAATTTCTACAAATTTCCTGTAGAAAAAACCCAAAGTACTTTTGGCATACTGCCTGTGGCCAGCCCTCCAAAGAACAGTGCCCACTAAAAAGTCTCTTGGGTCATAAGTTGGTGAAATCATGCTGGAGATGATTAGATGATATCTTTGTAAAGTTGATCATTTACACACTTTTAGACCTCAGAATGCAACATCTTGGTATATGATTGGGAGTGACTCTTAAAAGGAATTATGCGTGGAATATTGGGGAAAAGTCTAAGTATCTCTGAATATAAGAACAAAGAAAGCACGCCAATGTTTATTGCAGCACAATTCATAATTGCAAAGACATGGAAGCAAGCTAAATTTCCATCAGTAGATGAATGGATTAGCAAACTCTGGCACATACACACAATGGAATACTATGCCTCACTCAAAAGCTCGGATAAACACATGAAACACATCTCTGCATGGGAAGAACTGGAGGATATTATGCTAAGCGAAGT
>PVJH01004874.1:0-119506 GCA_004026705.1 Nesogale talazaci | reverse complement strand
TCTTTTAATGAATTTGCACCTCAAAACATTGGGTTTGCAGCCAAGTAAATTAGCCATTTGCATTGCTCAGAAACTCCAAAATATGTTCCAGTCCACATATCATCAATGGCAAGATCTCAAGAAGTATAATAAAAACTCAGCTAAAGTCAATAACTAGGCAGATGAAACAGGAAATGCCAGGTTACACCCAGCATTATACTTACCTATTTTTAGATAAATTAAGGGGGATATGCTTTTAGTTAAAGGAAAAGGCAAAATGCAGAGAGAGCTGCATTGCTTAAATGTAAGAAAATATTTGTTGCAGATGGATTTCTTGGAATATCTTATAAATACTAATTTCATGAATTAATCTCTTTAAACAGCCCAGCAGGAAGTAGACAGAGAAAGAACAAAAGAGCCAACATAAAATATAAATGCACTGAATGGCCCAGCAGGAATGATGTAAATGAATGAGTCATTTAAGTGGAACTGTATATTTACTGAAAGCAAGTTATAAGAGAAATAGTTTTAAAATACTTCAAGATAAAACTGATATTCTTTCCAATATCATTTTTTAGCAGATTAGGAAATGTTGATGCGGTAAGAGCAGCATAAAAGATGCTCAGATTTTATTATATTTTCATTAAAATTAATCTAGGTGAGCAGATTGAGACAAAGAACAAAGATCTTGTTTGTATGTACTGATAAAGCACGTGCCATTTTTAACACGTTCAAAGGCCTATTTTCATAAGTCATATCAGAAAATGCAAGGAAACAGACAAGTTTTCAATTTTAAGGTCGATAGGTAGCACTTAGGGTTCTTGTTCTTGTTAAATTATTGAGTATGGGCTGAGCTCTGGTGACACAGTGGTTGTGTGCGGGACTGCGGCCCACAGGGCTGACAGTTCAAAGCCAGCAGCAGCTCTCCAGGAGCAAGGCTGGGCTTCCTACTTCCACCAGGGTAGTAATGCCACACACACACACACACACACACAAAAATCATAGAGTATGATTTTATAAGTCCTACATGTCTAACAAATTCCCAGGTCACCCTGCAACAATTTCAAGATCCTATGCAATGTTCTTCCAATAAATAATATTAACATCATCTGGCAATGTGTTAGAAATATAAATATCAGGCTTCACTCCAGACTACTTAGTTAGAAACCATAAAAGAGATACAACAAGTGTGATCGATCACAGCATTCAGGTGACACTCTAGAGTTTGGGCACCACATTCTTAGAATAATATATTGCTTCTGAACAAGAGTTACATGTATTCTAGACCCTTGTGGAAAATTCAATGAAGGTACTCATCCAATTTTTTTAAGTCTATCTTTTTTTTTTTTACTTTTAAATCATTTTATTGGGGGCTCATACATCGTTTCTCACAATATATAAATAAGCATAATGTGTCAAGCACCCTCACATGTCCACTTCTATTATTGTTCTTCAATCGTCCGCCTTTTCCCTTAAGCCCCCAGTATCGGCTTTTCCATTCCTTCCCCTCTTCCCCTGGTCTCTCCTCCCCACCAACCCTCAATACTTTATACATTGTTATTGTTTTGTCATATCGTACACTGCCCGACCTCTCCCCCAACCCACTCCTTTGATGCCCGTCCTTCAAATAAGAGCTTGTGTGTATATCCTTGCTGTTGGTTCCGTCTCTCTACCCCACCTTCTCTCCACCCTTCCAGTATCTCCAATCTAACCATTGGCCCGAAGGGGCCCATCTATCCTGGTTTCCCCATATCTCCATCTCCCCTCTATGCTAGTGTGAATTCTCCTGTCCATCTGGATTTGCAAGGTAGAGTTGGGACCATGATGGTTGGGGGGCGGGGAGGAAGGCTTCAGGAACTAGAGGAAACTTGTATGCATCATCACTGCCCGGCTGCCCCTTGACTGGTCTGTCTCCTCCCCGTGACTCTCCTGTAAAGGGGCGACCAATTACCCACCAGTGGGCCTTAGGTCCCCACCCTCTTCTCCTCCTCCTTTGTAATGATGTGATTCTTGTTCTTTGGTGCACGATATCTGCTCCCTTCAGCCCCTCTTGATCAAGCATGCTGGTGTGCTTCCTCCATGTGGACTTTGCTGTTTCTGTGCTGAATCGTGACTCACTTATCTTCAAGTCTTTGAGATTCCAGGCATTCATTTGTTAGCTGGGTACCATCGTTTCTTCTACTCTTTCTGCCTCTGTATCCATTTGTCTTCAGCGATATCGGGAGTCAATTGGTCCATTGATTTTGATTTTTGTTCTTTGATACCTGATTGTTTCAGCACCTCATGATTGCACAGACAAGTGGTCTTCTTTTATGGTGGGTTTTGTTGCTTCTGAGCTAGATGGCTGATTGTTTATGCTGAAGCCTTTAAGACCCCGGATGCTCTATCTTTTGATAGCTGGACCTATCTGCTTTCATCACCACCCTTGCTCATGCTTCTACATGTCCTCAATGGGTACCTTGAGGATGTGTGCACAAAGTGATATATGTTTGTTTTGTTTCTCTCCTCCCCCCCCCCCATTTGATGTCTATTGCCTAGACCTTTCATCACTTTCACCACCATCTGACCATGCTGGCTGTTGTGCTTCTTCTGTGTGGCTGTGGCCTCTTCTCAGATAAATGGTCTAATGTTTATTTTCAGGCTTTCAAGAAACTTAATATATCCTTTGATGGATGTGCACCTTCAGCTTTCTTCACCACATTTGTTTGTGCATCTATTTTACTTCAGTGATCGTGTTGGGCCATTGAGCTTCAAGGAATGCCAGATTCATAGAACAAAGTGTTCTTGCATTGAGGGAGCACCAGGGTGAGGGCCCAAGGTCCACATGCACAGGTTGGGGGAGCAATAAGTGGTCAGGAATCAATGGAAAGGAGGGTATAGGAGGTCTGGTCAGGATTAAGCAAGGACAATGAATCTATGAGAAAACAATGAAATGCCAATGAAGGTGTAACATGATGGTGGGACAGGAGGGAGATGGAAGGAAATAGAGGAAAGAGCTAGAAGGCAAAGGGCACTTACAGAGGTCTAAAACATAGGTATGTCCATACATGGAAATAACTATCTATTTTAAGATGGGAATACATTTAAGAACGTATCTATGAGTCTATCTTTTTTTAAATAGAGAAAAAATAATAAAATGCTGGAAACAGTACTTTAGAGACAAGAAAAGCTGAAAAGTCCAGTAACACACCGAAGATTTTATAATCATAAAATGAAAGTTTTCTAATTCCTGAGCTCTTTCCCTAACACCCAAAAGGATGCTAGGAAGATCTGCAATAAAGCCAGGTGATTTTCGCACGTAATTAATGTGATTATAACACTTTGGTATCCCTCCTCCATGGGAGAATAAAGAGTTGTCCATTCTGAATTGTTGTCTATGACACAGCTCTCTGGAATGCCCAAATGCATCATTTAACGACTGACATTCTCTTCTTGGAATTCCACAATAAAATTACAATGTGGAAATTGCAGAATGCCTTGAAGTTGAGTTATGCCTGCCCACTTGGGAAAATTTTGAACACATATAATGAAGATGTTACATAACATAGGCTAAGATCATAATTCTGACTGTTAAAAATTACTAATATATTTTAGACATTTCTTAATTTTTAAATTTAACAGTTTTATATGTTAATAAAACTGCTTTAATGACACATTGTAATTTTATTGTTATATTTTACATTACAATTCAATAGTTCAGTCATAATGAGTTTTGCCACCATTATCACAATTTTATAACACTTCTTTATTGTCCTCATTGTTAGCTCCTTATCTACCTTCCCTGCCATGCTTCTAGAAAAATGTTCATCCCATTATTATCTCTATCAAAAGACCTATCCTAGATTTCAAATACAAAAGAAAATATTCAAAATCACTCTCTCTCCTCTCAAAAGAGACCACCACCAAAAATGACAAAATAGTAAAAGTCAAATCTTAATGAAAAAAAGAAAGCAGAAACTATTAAAACTGGAACAAATGGGTCAAAAGGCAGAAAAAATTGCAAAGTGTCACATTTTAACCTAACTGCAACCATAGTAATCTACACTGTAATGCACTCTGTCTGACAGCAGGGTCATTCACAAACCTGATCTACAGTCAGAAGGGATTCAATGGAAGTTTAATCCACAAAGGTACTCTGTAAATGAACTTGGGGCACTTACTGTCATCTATAGCCTTCTGGAAAGCCAGGTGCTCAGATCTTAAGTTCCAATACAGTTCCCTCCAGATTCGGATTTTATTGTTTACAATCTTTGTATAACACAGGGTGGTATTTCTCTTCCATGTGATCTTCACTGATGCCTTACTTAGATGGTGGCTTATTTTAAGATAAGAGTTTAAGTACCCAAATGTTATTTTTTCTGAAAGCTGGGTCTCATCTGCTTACTTCACCATTCTTTGCTATAGAACCTAAATCTTCAGTGACCTCTTTATAAAGGCAATTATTGAGCAGTGCCATGTCATAGGAATTCACTGTTCTTAAAAAAAAGAGTTCACTGTCCTTTTTTGAGCACTACAGTTAAATGTGATCTCAAGATCTATTCATATATCTATGAGTTACATATGCCCCTGGTTCACTTAAGAGACAGTATTGTTTTATTGAAGAACATTATAAATCTTCCCCAAGGGGCATATGGTAATTCTCTTGAGCCCAAACCAAAAACAGCTCACTGCCATTGAATCAATTCAAATTAATAGTGACCCAGTAAGACAGGATAGAACTAGCCCATTGTGTTTTCAAGATTTTAACTCTTCACAGGTGTAGAAAGCCCTGTCTTTCTTCCATGGAGGGGGTCGCAGTTTCAAGCTGCTGACCTCAGAAACCCAATGCCTAACCACTATGTTATCAGGGACAATCTATGGACAGTGCCATTATTTTAACCAATGGTATAGAATTTAGAACACTGTCAAGAAAAAGGAACAGAAAAATGAATAGGACAGTTTTTTGACCAAAACGCATGAATGGTTGATTTCACAAATTTAAAGATTTAAGTGATTGATACTATTTACATTAAAAATAAGAGTTGGAAATAGGGCAAAAAACTTTCCGTAACATTCATTAATATAGGCATATCTATGTCTGATAGAGTAAGATGTGTTATAAAAAAGAAAATAGAGTGCAACAATTGCAAATATATGGTAGCCTTAAGTTGCCATTTATTGGGAACCCTCAAAGCAAGAGGTTTGATTCAAAGTTCAAAGACTTCCAAGTCTATAATCCTAGAATTACTGTCATTTGTTTTTTTCTCCACTAGAGAAGATTACCTTAAACCCAAGGCAGACTTAAAATTCCTTTAATATGCTACATTTTTTTAAGATAAAGAGTAATTTGCTGAGTGGAACCTCAAAATCAGAAGGTTCTTGTGTGACTGCGGTAGTTACATAATCTGCTGTGACTTTGAGAATTAAAAGTGAAAGGGCAGAGTTTAGCTTCTCTGTCAGGTTGCAGATTGTGATCGCATTTGGAAACGCTTTGAACATAAATCGCTTGCTAGAGGGAGAAACACACAGACACTCCCTGTGAGACAGCCCTGTTGAGAAGACACATGGAGCTACACTAGAACCCAGGAGCTGAAGGAGCCATGTGGAGACCCCTCCCAGGGTCTCTGGATCCACTGGATCCATAAGAATTGCCACCCAGAGGCCTCGGCTTTACGCTCAGCAAGGAAGTTTGTGTAACCTACATTTTGAAAGTTACTAACGAACCTTCCTCTAATCTGTACTCTCCACTTTCTTTTTCCTGTTGTCCAGTGTCTCTGTTCTTTTGTTCTGTAAATGAATAATGATGGTGAAAAAATGCATACTTTTTCAAGAGGCGAATGAATCACTTCAACTTGGTAGCAGTGTAGAGACCTTTTTATTTGGGTTGTATCTATGTTTTATAATTAAATTCATTAGAAATAAAGCTGGTAGATTTATTGTTTCCTTGTTTCAGTGCTCACGCCTAACTTGCTCCATACTTAGAGGTGGGAGGAATATCATGCATTTGTATACTTGCCAAAAGGTCAATGACTTGGACCCGCTTGAGACATCTCAGGAGACAAACCCATTTTCGAAAGGTCACAGCTGTAAAAACTCTACGGCAACTTCTGCAGCCATGAGAATGTCCTGAGATGGAATCAACTAGACTGCACTAGTGACATAACCTTGCCCGAAAAGAAACTTCTTAAAAAACAGATGCCTACCCCTATTACAAATCAGAAATTAATGCAATTATTGATATGATTAATGTGTACTAAGTGGTCTTTTAAGGTATATCTTTTAACTATTTCCCTCAAAGTCTTTTATAATATAGTAATATATTAGACCTGATTTATGCTAATATGCAGTGTTAAAGTGCTATCAATTATTATATGAACGATATTTCTAACTTTTTACACAAAAAAAAGTTTAAGAGAAAAACCATTGAAATCATTTCATACATCCAGAATAATGCCATCATTTCCCACCAAAAATTTCTAAAATATTTGAATAAATCTCTCATCTCTGTTTTTGCCTTCTCTTGGGAGTCAAATTTTAACCATCCAAAAAGTAGGCATGATGATGTAATTCTGCTTTACACTAATTTGCTATAATTTGGAGCTAAGGAACAATATAAAAACATCGTGTTGGACTGAGCCCCGGTGGCACAGTGGTTGAGTGTGGGATTGTGGTCCACTGGCTTGCAGTTCAAATCCAGCAGCAGCTCTTCCGGAGCAAGGATAGGCCTTCTAGTCTCACCAGAGGGCAGTGATGCCCCCCCCCCCAAAAAAAAAACACACAAGGTGCTATAGAGAAAGATTGCATATAAAACCAGCAGATATTTATAAATCCTTTATCTGCCCTTTACTAGCTTTTAGGCCTTTATCTAAGCAATTAGGACTTCAGACAGTATCTGGTTAAGAGAAAAGATGGCAGACTTCATTATATATTACAACTCATTGTAAAAAACAAAAAACAAAAATGAAAGTCAAAAATTCTGAGGAGTGGAACACTAGAAATATTGTGAACATGGAGAAAAGATTAGTATTGAAAAGCCTTTCATTTTACTTGGATATGCAATGAATGCTCAGAAAATTAATAGTAAAGCAATAAAACAACATATTGAATTGGGCAAATCTGCTACAGAAGACCTCTTTAAAGAGTTAAAGAGAAAAAAAAATGTCACTTTAAGGACTACCTTGTGCCTGACACTAGCATTGTATTCTTTTATCTTCCAGTATGCATGTGATGGTTGGACAATGGGTAAGGAACAAGAGAGAAAAATTGATGTGCTGGATTACAGCACTGGCAATGAATAGTGAATGTATTACATACAAGTATATCTCTGAGACTAGATACAGTCAGAATGCTCCTTATAAGCAAGGACTTCCTTTCACGTATGTTGGACATGTTATCACAGAGACTAGTTCCAGGAGAAAGATATCATGCTTATGTTAAGTAGAATATCTGTTAATGGAAGATCAATTTCAAGGAGAGGATTCAATACCATGGTTACAATAATGAGCTCAAACCTACAAATGCTTTTGTGGATGGTCCAGGATCAGGCAGTGTTTCCTTCAACGGAGTCAGAATTACCTCAATAGCATCAAACAGCAAGATAAAATGGTAACAATGTTACAAAAGAGTTACAGAAATTCCATGGAAATAAAAGAAAATGGAATTTTTCTTCCACAAACTTTGTATAGCACTTTCATCATATGGTAGAGCTGTCAGGAAAAGTAAGCAAAAAGATCTCGCTACCCTTACAAATAGTCCTATGGCACATATCCTTCGTATTTAACACCTTAAGTCTTTTTGAAGGTATTTTTATGCTTTTATTGATTACCTTTTCTCTGAGGAAACCTCCACAGAAGAGGTAAATTCCTTGTACATGTGTCATGTCTTGTAATTGTTGAGTATAGCTTATTAACCCAGAGTCAGATTGCTACATTAATTTTCTCCCAAGGAATTAGAAAATGACAGCCACTGGAGTGAGTCATGTTGATGCTAGGACCCTAGAGAAAATGCCAAAGCCCTAAAGCTAAGTGTCCCCTTTCTGAAATTGGAACATTCAATATTCACCCCCATCTGGGGTGCAATGCAGAATAGTGCACACTACATCAGGGCTGGGAGTAAGTGTGTCTAGGTTTAAATCCTCAGCTCTATCATGTATTAACTTGTGACTGTGAAAAATATATAACACCTCAGTGTAATAATTTATTTATTCATAAAAGGTATAGCATGGCCATATGTACCTTGGAATGCTTTGGGGGAGGATTACTAAATGAAATAGTTATGTAGAAATTAGCCCCCTAAGCCCCCAGAAGAATTCACTTCAGAGGACAGTGCTGAAATTACATCTCAGGGAATGGGATATATTGATCAGAGCACACAGGTTCCAAAGAAGGGGGAGGAAGAGAGAATGGAACATGTCGTGGCCCACCAAACCCTGAGGACAATATCCCTACTCAGAGCAGCCAACGCACAGAGAGGACTATAGCGCCAGTCTCACAATGAGATACAATGTCTCTTAGTGACCTGTAGTGCTATGAGAAACAACACCAGAGACACATTGCAGGAATTATTCCAGATCTGACCCCACCACACTGAGCTGAAATACTAAGAGTATGTAGCAGAGCAGCCAGGGAAGCACAGCAATGAAGTCCCCAGGGAATGTCAAAAATTGACTGTGGGGCCAAGGCATAGCACCCCATCAGACTTGACCACAAAATACTCCTAAATGTGTACAAACAGACTTTGAATTATTTATAGACCTTTTTTCGCCATTGGTTTTGTTGTTGCTGTTGTTTTTGTTTCATTTTATTTGTTTGGTTTGTTCTGTATTGTGTTTCTGTACATATGTTTATCACTGCAGTGATAAGCAATATAAGCAATATAAGCAATATAGTCAAAATAAACAATCTGGAGGAGAAATGCAATGGGGCCTACAGTGGGGACATTGGAAGGGATGAGACTGGGTAAAGGAAGTAGATGTTAACGAATCCAGGGATACAAGAACAGTGAGTGCTCTAAAATCTATGGTGAGGTGTAGTAGACCTGGTAGGGCTTCATCAAGGGCAATGTTACTGAGAGGAATTACTGAAACCCAAAGGAAGCCTGAATATAATAGGGGGACAAGAGGAAAGTAAAAGGAATAGAGGAAAGAACAAGAAGGCAAATGGCATTTATAGAGGTCTAAATACAGGCATGTACATATATAAATATAAATGTGTGTATATATATGTATATATATATACACAATGATGGGGAAATAGTTCTATGGATTATAGGTTAAGTATTAAAGTAGCATATGGATATTGGGCCTCTACACAAGTACTCCATCAATGCAAGAACACTATATTCTATTAAACTAGCATTCCATGATGCCTCCCTATGCAAAATGATGCCTGAAGACAAAGCAGGTGGATAAGCAAATATGATGAAGAAAGCTGATGGTGGCCAGCTATCAAAAGATATAGTGTCTGGGGTTTTAAAGGGTTGAAGATAAACAAGCAACCATCTAGATGAGAAGCAAGAGAGCCCTCATGGAAGCACATCAGCCTGAGTAATCATAAGTTGTTGATAGGACAGGTATCAAGCATCAAAGAACAAAAAAATCTTATAATTATAAATTAGGGGGAGTGCAGAGTGGAGGCTTACAACTGATCTATAGGCAATTGGACATCACCTTACAGAAGGGTCACTGGGAGGAAATGAGCAAGTCAGGGTGCAGTATAGCACCAACAAAACATAGGAGTTTCCTCTAGTTCTTTAATGCTCCCCCCCCCCCACAGTCATGATTTCAATTCTACCTTACAAATGTGACTAGACCAGAGGATGTACAGGAGTACAGATAAGAGCTGGAAACACACAAAATCCAGGACAGATCAACCCTTCAGTGTCAATATTGAGAGTAACCATTCCAGGATGGTAAGGGAAAGATTGAAAGTGAAAGGGGGAACCAATCACAATGACCTATATATAACACCTTCCCTGGGGGATGGACAACAGAGAAGTGGTTGAATGGAGACATCGGTCAGTATAAGACATGATAAAAATAATAATTTATAAATTATCAAGGGTTGTGAGGGAGGGAAGATTGCGAAGGAAAAGGAAAAATGAAAAGGTGATACCAACAGCTCAAGTAGAAAGAAAATATTTTGAAAGTTATGATGACAATATATGTACACATTTGTCTGACACAGTGGATGGGTAGATGGATTTTGATAAGATTTGTCTGAGCCCCCAATAAAATGATTTTTAAAAAGAACTTGGAAGTATTCTTGAAACATTGTGATGACCCTGTAAGCTTCAGATATTGTTAAAAGACTCAGATATTCTGGTCTCCTTCCAATAAACAACTTACATGCTTATCATTATTTTTAGTAAACCACCACAGCTTTTAGTTGCTCTAATGAAATGAACCTTGGGCAATCTCCTGGGGAGGTTGATATCAGTAATTGGTTTCAGATCATCTAATTTATGCCCCTTAGATATATTTACCACTATAACGCAGGAGGAGAGGATAGGAGGACAATTCATTTTAAAAGTAAATGAATCAAAAATGGATAGATTTTTCTCATTTCTCATCAACTCAAAATGATGAGATCAGTTTTTAAATTAAACAATGAATGATCACTTATTAAATAAATGTTTTAAAGATAAGCGTACTATATATTATTAAAATAATGAGCATCAGCCATTGAAAATTGATTAGGTGGCCAGGCATATTTAAGTTTGGAGTCTATAATGTTGTGGTTAATAAGTAATATTTAATCTTTTCAGACTCATGAAGACTATATGTACAACAGAAATACTGTCCCATTTTGTGCCATCCTCACACATATTTCTCTTCTTGAACCTCTTTTTGCAGCCATTTTCTCAGTTTATCTTGATGCGTATCTTTGTTTTTGCCATTGACCACCTCAAATTTGGGGGGGACCTTCAAATTTTACCAGCCTGATGTCCTTCTCCAGGAAAGAGATCTTCCATCTCCAGAGTATGTGAGATGAAGTTTCACCCTTTTTCCCTCCACAGAACATTCTAAGACACATTTATTTATATTATATTCTTATATAAGTCCCCATGCATCCAATATTCTTTGCCAACCCCTTAATTCCAAGGCATCAATTCTTTGGTCCTCCTTAATTATTGTCCAGTCTTTGCATGAGTATAAGATTATTGAAAATAGCATGACTTTTATCAGGAATCCTAAGTCCTCAAGGTTATATCTTTGCTTTTTAACATACTTAAAGAGGAATTTTGCAGAAAATTGGCATAATACAGTGCATCAAGTTAATATTTTGAATGCTCCTTCTAGAGTTATGCATTATGGATCCAGGTAAAATGAAATCCTTGGCAACATCGATCTCTTCATCATTGATTCCTATGGTGCTTATTGGTCCAGTTGTGAGGATGTCTATTTCTCTATCTTGAGTCCAGTTGATATTGAAGATTGAAGTCTTTGGTCTCATTCATAAAGTTTTCAAGAACAGTTTTTTTTATTTTTAAGTCATTTATTGAGGGCTCTTATCAGAATCAATGCATCCATCCATTGTGTCAGGTATATTTGTACAAATGTTGCCATCATCATTTTCAAAACGTTTTCTTTCTACTTGAGTCCTTGGTATCAGCTCCATATTTTCCCTCCCTCCACCACCTCCTGCCCTCATGAATACATGATAATTAATTTTTTTCATGTCTTATACTGACTGTTGTCTCCATTGACCCTCGTTTCTGTTGTTCATCCTCCTGGAGGTGAGGGTTATATGAAGATATTATGATTGATTTCCTCTTTCTCTCCCCCCCCCACCCTCTTGGTATCTCTACTCTCACTATTGATCTTGAGGGGTTTATCCATCTGGACTCCCTGTGTTGTGAGCTCTTATCTGTACTAGTACATGCTCTATATGCTCTGCTCTAGCCATACTTGTAAATTAGAGTTGGGGTAGAATTGGGGTCATGATATAATGCTCTCTGACTGTCATCTCCGCCCCATGGCCCTTCTATAAGAAGATGTCCAGTTGACTACAGATGGGCTTTAGGTCTCCACTCTGCACTCCCCCTCAACCACATTGACAAGAATTTTTATTCTGTATTGTTAATTCCATATTTTTGATCCCATCGACACTGCATGAGCACACAGGCTGGTGTGCTTCTTCCATGTGGGCTTTGTTTTTTCTTAACTAGATGACCACTTGTTTAACTTCAACCTTTTAAGACCCCAGATGCTGTATCTTTCAATATCTGGTCACCATCAGCTTTTTTCACCACATTTGCTTATTTATCCATGTTGTCTTCAGTGATTGTATTGGGAAGGTGAACATCACAGAATGTTGAGTTCTTATAACAAAGTGTTTTTCCTTGAGGGAATACTTCAGTAGAGACCCAATGTCCCTCTGCTAACTTAATACTTAATATATAAGTATATGTACATAGGTCTATTCCCTATTTCTATATACCACATAAATATGTTTACATATGAACATGCCTGTATTTAGACCTCTCTATATGTCCATCACCTCTGAGTTATTTCCTTTGTTTTCATTTAGTTTCCTCTTGTCCTGCTATCATGTTCATTCAGCTTTACTTAATTCTTCTTGGGTACATTGCACATGATCAAGCACCAACAGGCATCCTATGCCCAGGGAGCCAAAAAACCCAGGGACAAGGGAACAACAAGTAATCTCATAATGATGGCAAGAAGGGTGTTTACTGTTTAATTCTACCTGGCACAATTCTATCTATAATTTATTGTCTACACAGTAAAATGTTTTTGCATAATCACTAAAACACATTTCTTATTGTCTCTACTTTCAGCTAAGATCTCTTCGGTAAATTTTCAACACCAAAGATACCTTTAATTCCACATACTTTTCTGAATCCAATTTCAATTTCTGACAGTTCTTTCTAAATATACTGCCATAATCAATTTTGAATTATCTTCAACAAAATTGAAAATGTTTGATAGTACTAATATTGTTCACTAATATCAGAATTCTCTTATGCTACATTCCTGTGCACAAATATAGATCTCTCCCAGTCAGTTTTCTTGTCTTCCAAAATTGTTCATATAGGCAAGAGTGCTTCAGCATGACATCATTTGTTGAATTTTTTGATTTAGCATTCCATGGATTTCCAGAGTCTTCACTCTCATGAAAGGATCATTAAAGTTATAGGTTCTATAGAAAATTATGCTAAAGAAAGTAAAACATGCTGGTCTATCAGAAAGAATAGAGCCTGACAGGACAGTTTAAAGGATTGTCTTCAAACAAGCAGCCATCTATGTGAGACCTTGAATAAGTTCACCTGTAAGAAACCTGCCAATCTGTGTGATTCAAGGATTGTAAATAATAAATCCAAATGCAAAATAAGGAATAGTACCAGTACCAGCACATTGTGAACACATGAATTATGGAAGTCTACGAATGACAATGGAACCCCAAAATCCATGTGTAGTTTCCACACATGGACTAAGTCCCTCTAGTGAATTCACTTTGACCTTAGTCCAAGTATGTGAATAACATTATTATCTGATAAAAATCATTGTACAGTTGATTGTGACAGATGTAGTTAAAATATAATATATTTGATAGCACTTTTGATTAATTTTAAAGCTGTTTCTGTTATTTTTTTAAAACTATAAAAGTGAGGTGATTGCAATAGACCAGTGATAAGAGTGAAACCACAAAGTCCCAGAGGAACGCTGAACACAGACTTCTGACTTAGAAATAGCAGTTGGCCTCCCATAAGAACTGGTTGAGGTTTCTCACAAGTCTAAGGTGTGGAGAGCAGTAAACAATTCCTTCCGCCCCAGGGTCTTAAGCAACGGGTCACCATGATCTGGCGGACGCCAGCTTCCGTGTCAGTGATGCTGTCATTAACCTTTACTGTTATTGGTCAAGAGGAAACTGCCTTTTACCCTTCATTTACATTTGCGCGCCTTTTCTTCCTTTTTTGGTACCATGCTCCTGATTGGCCTATGTTACTATGCTTCATTATCATGTACGTGCTACAGTATTATTGGCTGTCCCCATATACGCTGTATTTGCATAAGTACCTCCCTTTTCCGGCTTGTGCGGCTATATTTACCCTGAGTTTTGTCCCAATAAACGAGGCTTGATCAGAATCCTGTCTTGCCTCCATTCTTCACGTCTCCTGCCCATCTTCGTCTTCCAGGCTCCGGACCGGAGATCCTTGTGTGAATGTCCCATGGGTTGGGACATTTCTGGCGCCCAACGTGGGGCTCGTCCTGCGAGTTGAGAGAGCTGCTTCTACGAGCAAAGGGACGCCGGCGACAGTGCTAAACGGGCTCTCCATCGGCTGCAGAACGAGCTGAAGAGCGGCACCTGAACTTTCAAAACTCACGCAGAACTTTGAGCTGTGGTTCTCGCGTTGAGCTGAAAGTCTCGGGCTGCCTGAAAACGAATCGGTCGCGGAGTGGGCTGCAGAGCGGCACCTGGGCTTAGAACTCGCGCAGAGCTGTGAGCTGTGATTCTTGCGCTGAGGTATAACTTTCGGGCTCCCTGAAAAGGAAACCGCCTAGAAATGCCACTGTGACTGCTGTAACTGCCGCTACCGCTGTGACCGTTACAACCGCCGCTGCTGCTGTGACCAGCGGATTTCTCCTTTCAACCAGTGAAGAAATGAGAGCCGTAGCACTTTGTCAGCCGCGCTCCCCGCACTCTAAAAAAGCCAGCCTTCATCGCAGATGGCCGCCTGGAGAAGGAGGACGTCCCTGGAAGAAGTAAACAACCCCGAGAAACCGGTTGACCCCCTTCCCGTTTGTTGCCTGCCTGGTGGTGTGGTTACCTGCTGCGCGATCTGCCTAAGGTGAGTCGTTGTTCGTAATTATGGGTCAGGAATTAAGTCAGCACCAGGTGTTTGTTGGTCAGTTAAGAGACGCTCTTCTGACGCGAGGAGTAAAGGTTAAAGCTAAGGATATGTTTAAATTTTTGGATTTCATTAAAGATACATGTCCCTGGTTCCCCCAGGAAGGCACTATTTCCACACATACTTGGGACCGTGTGGGCAATTGTTTAAATGATTATTATGAGGCTTTCGGGCCCGAACGCCTCCCTGTCACAGTCAAATCCTATTATAATTTAATTAAGGAATATTGATGTTAAAAACAATGACTCACATGCCAGCCGCATTATTGCTCAAACTAAAACTATTTTAAAAGCGGCTTCCAATCCGGAGTTAAGGTCCTCTTTACAGTTTATTTCACTGGAGGATGAATCCAGTTGTACACTACCTCCCCCTAGCAAAAATATTTTCAAATATCCAAGTTTGTCTAATCTCCAGTGCAACCTTATTAAGAATAACGCTCTCCAAGTAACAAAAAATAAACAGAACAATAATAAACAGGTACGGGAAAAACCTGGGACCACTTAGGGGCCAAGTCCAAGTCAGATTCTATTGTCTATGGCACCTTTGGGCCCCTGAAAGATCCAAATGAGGTGAACTGGGACGATTTGGAGGAACAAGCCACTCGTTATCATGATCGCGACCCTCCTTCTTACTCGACCACATTTCCCCTGTAACCTTCAGCGCCAGAAAATCAAAATGGCGGTGGTTTCCCGCCGTGGGCAGAAATTTGAAATGGTGGCGGATTTCCGTCGAGGACCAAAAGTCAAAATGATGACAGCTTTTCAACATATCTAGAAAACTTTGATGTCAACAGCTCTCCACCGCAACTTGAGCCACGGGGAAATAACAACAGGCCATATTTACAACCCAAAGTTAGTCCTCGGTTGGTCCCTCCAACCTTTAGTCAGCATTGCCAAGCGTTGGCCTTCCCTGTAATTGAATATAAACCTGAAGGGAGTGAGCAGCCCGTGCGAAATCATGATAGCTTTCCTTTTAGTCAGTTAAAAGAATTAAAGGCTGCCGCAGCATATGGAGCAAATATTCCCTTTACTTTAAGTTTACTTGAGAGTATTTGCGAAAGCTGGTTAACGCCAGAAGACTGGAAAACCCTGGCACGATCCATCCTTTCTGCTGGGGATTATTTGCTGTGGAAATCAGAGTATTTTGAATTCTTTAAGGAGACAACTGAGTCTAACATTGGCACTGATACTCCCTGGGGCAGGGATATGTTAGTTGGGGAAGGCATTTATACATCTAAAGAATGGCAATCCGCATTTGCAGCAGGGCTATTTGCTCATATTAAAGACGTTGCCCTTAAAATCCCCTCCAAAGGTGACCCTAGCATCACCCTTACTGACATCAAGCAAAAGCCTGAGGAACCTTTTATTGACTTTGTAGCATGTCTTAGCACCGCGGTGGAGTGACTTTTTGGGCTTTCAACAGCAAATGCTAATTTTATTAAACAGCTCGCCTTTGAAAATGCCAATCTGCCCTGCAAAAACACCATCTGGCCGCATCGCATTAATATGGATCTTAATGGGTATATTCGACTCTGTGCAGATATAGACCTTTTCCAGCAACGAAATGTGGCCGTGGTGGCAGCCATTGGCGGTCAAATGATGAAACAATTTTTGGCCAATACCGAGCAATCCCCTAAGCAATGTTTTAAATGTGGTCAGTCAGGGCATTTTGCTTGACAGTGCTTTAAAAATAACATCCGTGGGACCCCTTTTGCCCTGCCAAGACAGCAGCGTGAACCTTCTAGCCCCTGTTCCCGCTGTAAGCACGGATATCATTGGGCTAAGGAATGTAGAAGCGTCCCGGGGAATAGTAATTTTTTACAAGCAAATAATAATTTTCCCTCTGCCACCCGTTCAGGAAACGGGATCAGGGGCCAGCCTCAGGCCCAGCGACAAATCTTGGAGGCAGTCAATTTTGTCCCAGCCAGCAGCACGACAATTCCCTCCCATCCTCTAAACGGCCAACATCTTGCTTCTCCCGTTTGGACCTCTGTCCCGCCACCCACACAGTATTAACTGAGGAAGCAGGCTCACAAACTGTTGCCACTAACTTTACGGGGCCTCTCCCTCCTTCCACTGTCGGGCTTGTGCTTGGAGTTGCTAGCGGCACTATTCCCTCACTACAAGTTTCCTCTGGTCTTATTGATGAAACATTTACTGGTGTAATTCAAGTCTTGGCAAAATCAGCCAAAGGAGTAGTTACATTAAATACTGATCAAATTATTGCCCAGTTAATTTTAATTCCCACTACTCTCCATTCGGACACTAATAAATCAGCTTTTTGGGTACGCTCCATCACTGATCAAAAACCGTCCCTCACACTTTGGTTGGACGAAAAACCTTTCAAAGGGCTTATAGATACTGGGGCAGACGTTACCATTATCGCTGAATAGCACTGGCCTAAATCATGGCCCACTTCAGAAACCTTTACCAACTTACAGGGAATAGGGCAAAGCAGTCATCCCAAACAAAGTTCCAAATACATCTCCTGGAAGGATGAGGAAGGGAACTCTGGAATTGTTAAACCATTTGTGTTACCCCATTTGCCTTTTAATTTGTGGGGCCATGACCTATTGTCACAAATGAAGGTCATCATGTATAGCCCTAATGCTACTGTCACTACTCAAATGCTATCGCAAGGTTTCATGCCTGGTACAGGGTTGGGAAAACTTAATACTGGTATTACTAAACCTATTAATCTAAAGGCTCATCGAGGCACAAGGGGTCTTGGAAATTTTTAGTCGCGGCCATTGACGTACCTGCACCCCTTGCTGATCCCATTGTCTGGAAATCAGACACGCCTGTCTGGGTGGATCAATGACCGCTAACGTCAGAAAAGTTATGTGCAGTTCAGCAGTTAGTGTAGGAACAGTTAAATGCTGGACACATTTCAGAAAGCAATTCTCCTTGGAACACTCACATTTTTGTCATTAAAAAGAAATCTGGAAAATGGAGGTTACTTCAGGACTTGCGAGCAGTTAATGCCACTATGGTAGTTATGGGGTCTTTACAGCCAGGCCTGCTCACTCCGGTCACTATCCCAACTGGATAATATAAAGCAATTATTGATTTAAAAGACTGCTTCTTTACTATTCCACTGGACCCTTCCAATCGGAAATGATTTGCCGTCAGTGTACCATCTACCAACTTTAAAGAATCTATGAAGCGGTTTCAATGGAAGTTTCTCCCACAGGGAATGGCCAATTCTCCATATCTTTGCCAAAAATTTGTTTCCCACATTTTACAGCCAGTCAGAACTGCTTGGTCTCAACTATATATCATCCACTATATGGATGACATGCTCCTTGCAGGCCAGGACAGCACCCAAGTGCTTTCCTGTTTTATACAACTATGTGATTGCCTTCGTAAGGCTGGCCTTTGTATTGCACCTGAAAAAGTCCAGCTGCAGGAACCTTACACTTATTTAGTCTTTGAACTTTGCCCTAACAAGATTGTTAATCGGCAGGCCTCCATTCATACTGAGCAATTAAAAACCTTAAATGATTTTCAAAAACTGTTAGCTGACATCATTTGGCTGTGTCCCTATTTGAGGTTAACCACTGGAGACCTAAAGCCTCTTTTTGATATTTTAAAGGGCGACCCTCAACCCACGTCACCCCGCAGCCTTACACCTCAAGCGTTATAAGCACTACAAATAGTAGAAACAGCAATAGCCCAGCAGTTTGTAACACAAATTAATTACTCTTTACCCTTGCAGCTCATAATATTCAATACACAAATCACACCTACAGGGTTATTTTGGCAGAACAACTCCTTTATGTGGTTACAATTGCCTTCATCACCAAGCAAAGCCCTTAAGCCTTATTATGAGACTGTTGTGGATTTAATTATTTTGGGCAGAACAAATTGCCGAAAATATTTTGGCATTGATCCTGCTATTATTGTACAACCTTACACCCAAGGACAACTTATGTGGTTGTTTCAAAACTCAGATGAGTGGGCTATTGCTTGTGCTTCATTTTTAGGAATCCTGGACAACCATTACCCCCCCTAACAAGCTTGTTCAATTTTGTAAATTGCATGCTGTAGTATTTCCTAAAATAACCAGGTCACAACCCTTAAGTAATGCTCATCTGGTCTTTACTGATGGCTCTTCAGATGGCACCGCTGCCTATGTCATCAATAACCAAACCTTTAGAGTCATCACCAATCATACCTCGGCACAGTTGGTGGAACTGCAAGCTTTAATTGAAGTTTTTTCCCAAGCTCCTCAAATACCTTTAAATATATTTACTGATAGTGCCTATTTAGCCAACCCTAACCCCTTATTAGAAACTGTTGCCCAAATTAAGCCTGTTTCTGCTGCAGCAACTTTGTTTGCCACATGTCAAAAACTTATATTACAAAGAACCACCCCTTTTTACTTGGGCCTCATCAGAGCACATTCGGACCTACCAGGGTCCCTTGTGGAAGGAAATAAAATGGCTGACGCAGCCACCCAAATGATTGCCATTGCAGCAGCTACTGTAACCAATAAGGTGTCTTTAGCGCAAGAGGACCACAATTTACATCACAATTTACATTACTTAATGCTCATACTTTAAGGCTTATGTTTCAAATCACTAGGGAACAAGCCAGACAGATTGTCAAAAATTGTAACAATTGTGTTACCCACCTTCCTGTGCCTCATTTAGGAGTTAATCCTAAGGGGCTTGCACCCAACCTGCTCTGGCAGATGGACGTCACTCATCATTCAGATTTTGGTACTTTGAGGTACATCCATGTTTGCATTGATACCTTCAGTGGATTTATACTTGCCTCCCTACAGTCGGGAGAGGCCACCAAGCACGTTATAGCCCATCTTTTACACTGTTTTTCCATACTGGGTAAGCCTAAGCAAATTAAAACTGACAATGGTCCAGGTTATACTGCCAAGGCCTTTCAAGGGTTCTGTGCTACATTACAAATACAGCACATAACTGGAATTCCATACAATCCACAAGACCAGGGTATAGTAGAAACAGCTTATCTTTCCATAAAACCATGATTTCCAAAGTCAAGGGCACCGATTGGTGTTCTAACAAAAACACACCACGCAATATATTGTGTCATGTGCTTTTTGTGAAAAACTTTCTCATGTTGGACAAAGATGGTAAGTCAGCTGCAGACCGCTTTTGGCACAGTGGTACGCAAATCAGTTTGCTGTGGTCAAATGGAAAGACCCCATTGACAATGTCTGGCACGGACCAGATCCCATGCTTATTTGGGGAAGAGGATCTGTTTGTGTATTCTCTCAACAACATAATGCTGCCAGATGGCTACCAGAATGACTGGTAAAACAAATTGATAACAAGTTACCATCCAGGAAGGAAAACTCCTCCTGAGAAACCTTTTGTTCTTTTTTCTTGCAGATGCAGTGGAGTGATCAATGTGGCAACCTTTTTAAACTTATATTGCTGGGCACAACCCCCCTAATTTCGGCCATCGTGCTGGCGGCCATCATCCCTGAGGATTGGACCGTTTCACAACGTTACTTCATTATTTTTTTCCTTTTTATTGCTATTTGTTGTTAGCCTTGCGCTTTGTTTGGTTTTAAAAGTTAATTAGTTGGTGCCCAGTGTGAGTAATTAGTTAAGTATTAATTATGACTGTGCAACACTTTGTTTTCCTTTTTGCAACCTTGCTTTGCTCTTTGCAGACCATTGCTGATACCCATGTAGAGCCAAACAATAAAATCACCTCCCCCACAGCCTGGAGATTTTTCATTAGCAAAAATTTTACTAATGTGCCATGCCATAAAGTGGGCGTTACTCAAAACCCAAACTGTGGAGGACCCCAAGGCCATATCCTGGCCACCACAACTTGCTCTCCTACTGGTTGCCCCATTTCTCTAACTTTAAACTTCACCTTTTTTAGAGGAAGTTATAATTACAGGGATGGCAGTGGAGACCCTGTCAGCAAAAACATTGCTACTTTGCTTTCTTTTTTGGGGGGGGCATCACTGCCTCTGGTGGTGGTGGGCGCTCCCCAGTGCTGCTCCTGAGAGCCGCCGCTGGATTTGAACCGCCAAGCCCACGGGCCGCAGTACCGCACTCAACCACTTATGCCACCGGGGCTCAGCCCTACTTTGCTTTCTTTATGACCAACTTAAACCCTCATGCAATACCTCTTGGGTCAATGAAAATGTTGGATGTCCCTGGAAATCCTACAGACTTCATTATGTACATACAGGTGCTCTGGATATCAATAAAAAACGCTTTTCTTGGACAGGCACCCAGTATGTAGTTAATGATCCCGATCCGAATCATGATCGATGGACGAGTCAAGTCCCTGGCGCCTGGTAACTCCAGTATTGGGACGATTATCCTTATTCTAAAATTTTCATTTGGAAAAACATTGTTCAAGTACAATCAGCAATTCATCAACACATTCAATCACAGGAGCAAGCATTACAAACTGCTGTGCATGCCTTATCTAACTCATTCTCCTGGTTAGCCCTTTTACAAGAAGCATTAGTATGAGCCAATGTTACTAATTCACCTATTAATAAAAATTGTTTTATGTGTGCTGCTCTAGGGAAAGCACCTCTGGCGGCTGTACCTGTTTTTCAGCCCAACAACTCCCAGTTTAATTTTTCCAAATGTTCACCTTTTACACCTATTCCACAAGTTCCCTTGTTTTTGCTCCTCAACAGCACTCAAGTTCCCTTTTGTTATTTTAATGCATCTTCTCAATTTTGTAATATAACTTCCCCACCTTCTCAACCTTTATGTGCGCCTAATGGATTTTTCTTCTGGTGTAATGGTACCTTGGATAAGAAACTAAATAATTCAATGTCTAATGTAATATGTTTACCTGTTACATTAGTACCTCAGCTTACTGTTTATACCAAGGGGGAGTTTGTGGGCATTGTTCAACAATTCCATGTTACTCATTATAAAAAAGCAGTATTTCTTCCTGTATTAGTAGGCCTTTCTTTGGCCTCTTCAGCAGTAGCTATTGTACTCAGTGGCGGAGCTTTGGCACATTCAGTCATTTCCAACAGCGACCTATCCTTGCGTTTCCAATTGGCCATAGATGTGTCATCTGAGTCACTTGCGTCTCTGCAACGCCAGATTACGTCAGTGGCACAATGGCCCTACAGAACAGACGAGCCTTGGACCTTCTCACCGCAGACAGAGGAGGCACCTGTCTGTTCCTAAATGAAGAGTGTTGCTACTACATCAACGAATCCGGAGTAGTAGAAGATCACGTCCGAGAACTGAACAAAATCAGCGATGAACTGTTACAATCCCGTCGACAAAAAACTGAGACCAATACTTGGTGGAGTTCCCCTTTATTCTCGGCCTTGCTTCCAATTATTTCTCCGCTCGTGGCCTTCCTAGTTGTAATCTCCCTGGGGCCGGTTCTTTTCAACAAACTTATGGCCTTCCTCAAGCAGCAAATAGAATCCGTGCAGGCGAAACCAATTCAGGTGCATTATCACAGGTTGGAAATGCAAGACAGTGATGGTCCTTCCAGGCACACTGTGTCCACCAACCTCTCTCGCGTGCGTGCTGAGCTGGCTAGCCAATGACAGGTAAGAGCTAACAGCAGCTGTACCAACCTAAGACAGGCCTGGGTTTGTGCATAAATTGGCATTCCCAGGACCAATGATGGGTAAGGACAGCGTGCATGCAAGCCAACCTAAGACAGGCACAGCTCCCGCATCAGCTAATTGGTTCTTTACGCCTACCCCTGTTAATGCAAAAAAGGGGGACATGTGGAGAGCCGGATTCAAAGGCCATTGTTTGCTCAGTAAACAATTCCTTCTGCCCCAGGGTCTTAAGCAACGGGTCACCATGATCTGGCGGATGCCAGCTTCCATGCCAGTGATGCTGTCATTAACCTTTACCGTTATTGGTCAAGAGGAAACTGCCTTTTACCCTTCATTTACATTTGCGCGCCTTTTCTTCCTTTTTTGGCACCATGCTCCTGATTGGCCCATGTTACTATGCTTCATTATCATGTACGTGCTACAGTATTATTGGCTGTCCCCATATACGATGTATTTTCATAAGTACCTCCCTTTTCCGGCTTGTGCGGCTATATTTACCCTGAGTTTTTTCCCAATAAACGAGGCTTGATCAGAATCCTGTTTTGCCTCCATTCTTCGTGTCTCCTGCCCATCTTCGTCTTCCAGGCTCTGGACCAGAAATCCACATGTGAATGTCCTGCGGGCCGGGACACTAAGGTGTAACTGGTGGAGGTGCTGTCATGAAATAGCACCACCCCTGAGTGAGGAAAGAGCAATGTGGACTTATAGACTCCTTGCCTGTCACACATGAATGCTGTTAGACCTGTGGCTATTTGTATGTCTGTTTTTAATCTCAATGTTTTACTTTATTATTATCAGTTTGATATTTATCTGTACAAGATACAGAGCATGGACAATCTTACAAAGGTCTTTAAGATTTCCTCCCCTTCCTAAGGTCTTTATGTGCTATAACTCATTAATCATGTTAGATTTAAAAATGTTCATATGTATAGCTAAGATCATTTAGTACATAATAGTCAAGATAGAGAACACCTCAAAAGAGAATTACAGTAGTAATGATTCCCTAAAGGTACAGGAAATGAGAAGGGTCAGGGGAAGTAGGGATTGGGTCACATGGATGATTGTAAAACTTCACCCTATGGGGTTGAACAATAGAATTGCCTGTGGAGGGGAGGGTATATATTTGGGGGGGGCATCACTGCCCTCAGGTGGTGGGAGTAGGAGGCCCAGCCTTTCCTCCATGGAGCTGGAATCGGACCTCCATCGCAGTGGACCGCAGTCCCACGCACAGCCACTACACCACCGGGGCTCAGCCCAGGAGGGATATATTTGAATGAGTAAGATATGCTAATAAAAATAGTATATTAACAAAAAAGTCAAGGGTAAATGCATTTGAAATTAGCCTCCCATGGGTCATTTCTGATCATAGACCATGGGCATGGATAGCCTTACTATCAAGCAGACTGCATTGGACATGAATTTAGGTTAACATTTAATACCTTATCATTTGAGCTACTAATTGACTTATTTTAAATGTATCCTACTTTTAAATATTGTCTGCATTCTTTTAGGTTGAGATTTTTGTGTTATTTTTGTTAAATTTCTATTTGTTTGTTTTCTGGCTTGCTTGCTTGTTTTCTGGCTTGCTTGCTTGGTTTTCCCTATATTAAAACTAGGGAAGGTAAATCTACAGAGATTGTAACCAGATTGATAGTTTCTTGGTTGGATGGGAGGTTGGTTGAGAATGAGGAGCAAAAATAATTAGTACAAGAAAGAAAAGAACAATCAAAAATTGATTGTGTTGATGATTATACAACTGTTCTTAATGTGACTGAATGATCGAATTGTATGATATGAGAATTATGTGCCAATAAAACTGTTAAAAACTTTTCTGGAACCCTGAGTCAATATGCGTTGGCACTGACTCAATGGCAAAGCTTCATTTTTGGTTTTTGATTGTTTTTTCATTCATATCTTCAATGCAGCTGGGACTTGTTCTTAGGATTCCATTGTTCCTCATCCAATATTACTTCTTAAAATGATGGAAGACCAACCAGTTTTTCGATTCTTTTTGTCGCAGTGACTGTGCATCCTTTCTATCATTTTTATGCTTCTTGCCTCTTTCAAAATTTCCCTCAGAGAACCCTCCAATATTCCTCTTGATGCTTGAGTTTTCTCAGCTTGAGAAATGCTGATGATGTTTTTCCAGTTGAGTTCCTGACTGACTCAAGAGCTTTGCACATTTCATTTTAAACCTTTACTTTATTTTCTCCAATTTCCCATTGGAATTTTCTGTGCCGCTCTTGTATTTCATCATTTCTGTATTCACTTTAACTTCTTTACATTGAAGAGTAAATTTGAGTCTCTTTTGGTATCAGTTTTGGTCAATCAATACTCTACTACTTTCTGATAATTTTCATTGGCCAAGTTTTCCTAAATAAATCACCAGATATTTCTTCTTGATATCTGTAGTAACCTGGATTCTCTGTTGAAACCTCTCCCCCTGTATGTCTCTTCCAGAACTTAGAATGCTGATGTCATCGCTTCAGGCTTCATACGAAATCCACTGCAGAATGACAAATCAACAAATGATTCATCATTTGGGTTTCAGTATGGAAACTTAAAAGATTCTGATGCTATCTTGGCTTAAATTGGACTGGACTGAAAAAAAACAATAGTATGTATAATATATAATAGTCAGATATGATCATTATGATGGCTAAAAAAATTACAAAAGAACATAGCTATTGAGTCAATTCTGAGTCAGAGTGACATACAGGATATAACAAAACAATATCATAGGGCATCCAAAGTTGTAAATCTTTATAAAGTAGATTGTCATCTTTTTCTCCAGTAAGTGGCTGAAAATCAAAGGCCTTAGGTTAGCAGTCACATCATCTCTCAGAGTTGCTGCTAGCTTTGAACTGCCGGCCAAGGAAATTTCAGCCCAATCATAAGCATTACATCACCAGGGTAACAATAGCAGGGTAAAAAAGTAATTCAGGTGCCAATTTAGTAAAAGAGGCAGGGAAGGTTCTTGGGGAAGTGCTATTTGAGCAGGTAAATCCCCTTGAAGGAAGTGTCAATCAACTTCATCCAATCTAGTTTGAGGCACAGTCACGCTGATAGGAAATGGTACAGTTTGATATTGAATTCATGCAGTCCAAGTCCAGAACTGACCCTATTAAAAAACTGTTCAGCATGTGTCAGTGCATAAAGGAGATAACTTTTAGGTTTACTTTACTTTTCGGATTATGTAGTTTTGTACCAACTAGTCTTCCTAGTCATTCATCCCCATTTCTCCATTGAGGTCTTGTTCACTCTTATATAGGCATATATAACCAAGAACCAATGGAGCTTGGTAGTTTGGCTGGGAATTGGTTTCATCGTGTTGTTACTTTGTGCTCCTTTTATTTCATGAATAATGAATAGCTGAACAGTGTGTCCAAAGGGCAGCAAAAGAAACCACCCGTCTTGCACACTTGCTGAGTTCTACATCACACATCCTTTGAGTTTAGAAGATTCTGATGTATAATATATTAAGCAAGTGAGGGTTCAAAAGACTCACCAATTTATTAGCGCCCTATGTACCTCAGCAGGGATAGTTCTAGCTTTTGCAAACATTTACTTCAGAACAAAAAGTGAAATATGTTAATTCACCGGAGAGTTTGTTATTGAGCAAACATCATTCACTGGGCACTTGAAATATAAACTTTTTAAAATGAAAGGTATTCATATGCAAAATTTTGCATTATGAATCATTATAATTGGGGGTTAAAGTATGTGTGTGTGTGTATAGGATGAGCTTAAGCAATATGTTACTTGCTGAAATTGTGTTGGGTTATAAAGGGCAGCTGAGTCTGCTCATTAGTGCACTGCCTTTGTTTTCTTATGTTTCTGCATACAGAAATGAGGAATTACCAAGAGCTTTACATGAAAGTACACCATCTGGCTGGATTTTTCACCTCTCCCATATTGACCCATTCTTATATGCCTCTACACTAGAGAAGGCCCTTTACCTTGCTTTACAGTATAACTACCCAATATGATAGTAATAATGAGAAGAGATCATAAGAATATTTCCCTAATTCAGAACCTTTTACAAAGTATGTGCTTAATCTTTGCAAAACTCTGCACTGTGGTATGCATTATTAAGCTTGGATGAAGAAATTGAGATAGAGTTTAAATCATTTCTGCAAGCTCACACAATGAGTAAATATCAGAGTTAAGGCTGAGAGAGAGGCTAACTGCATGTCGAAGTTCATAATCTTTCTTCTAGTAACAAAAATAATCGCAAATGCTTATGGTGTTCTTCTTCCTAACTGACATTTACATATTTAATAATTAAAAATTGATGAGAGTGAGAGCTGAGTGGGGAACCAAGGCAATACTTGTGGGTAGTTGGTCACCCCCCTACAGGGGAGTCATGGGGAGGAGACAGGCCAGTCGAGGTGCACTGAGGTAGCAATGAAGCATATAACTTTTTTCTAGTTTCTGCATGCTTCCTCTCCCTAACTATCCTGATCCCAACTCTATCTTACAAATCCATCTAGACTCAAGAAGGTACACTGGTAGAGAGGGGAGCTGCAAACATGGGGAACCCAGGACAGATGAGGCCCTCGGGGCCAGTGGTGAAATTGGAGTTACCATATGGGTGAAGAGAAGGTGGGGTAGAGAGATGGAACCAACTACAAGGATCTACACAGAACCTGTTCTCTGAATGACAGACATAGGAGGAGTGGGCAGGGGAGAAGTTGCACAACAGAACAATAATAATTTATAAAGCATTGAGTGTTGGTGGAGGTAGGGAGACAGGGACACAAGATAAAGGATAGGAAGCTGATATAAAGGGCTCAACAGGAAAAGTGGATATTTGGAGAATAATAATTGCAGCAGACATGTGAAGGTGATTGGCACAGTATATGTATCTATGTATTGTGAAAAACTATGGCCGGGCCCCCAATAAAATGACTTTAATAAAAAAATTGATTCTGTGAAATCAGGCAAAGCTGAGTTCAACTTCAGGCTTTTTAAAAAAGGACTTTCAGATTCTTTCTATACACCATGAAAATAATAGAACCTGAGACTGAAAATAGTTGCATAACTTATATGAAGTAATGCATGCCAAATATGTTAAGTTCTACATAAATGGAAGTAAATATGGTTAGATTGATTTTTCAAATTATTATGATCTCATATCACTCTAAGGGATGAACATTTCTGGATTTTTGAGCAGTTCTGAATTGGAGATCTGTCATGAAATTCATAGAACAACCACGAAGTGTTAGAGCTTGTCTAACACGTATGGTAGAGCCAGTCATAAAGTAACATTTGAAAATTTATTAATCTCCATGCTGTTGGCTATGTTGCACTGTTTAGTTTTTTCTCCACATGGTTTTCATACATAGTTCTCATTTATTGTGCTGCCCCACAGACATTCACATTTTGACAGTTTTTCCCTTATTGTAGAGTTTGTCATTCATTTTTAATCAATACATAGGCATGTATAATATTTAAAATTATATTGGTCATTCAATTCACATCACAAAGAATTCCATTAAAGGGGCTCTTTTCTCTACCAAACACTTGGTAGGGATCCAAAAATGTGACCTTCATTTTCTAGTAAAGCAAAACATTTCACATTCTAAAGTTATTTCTTATTACTTTAGAGCAGTTTACTACAACATAAATTCCAACTCTGGATACACGAGGTTCTGCACTTGTAAAGGACTTTCAGAAGACCTCACAACTCTATCTTGGAGAAAGTGCAGCCAGGATGATCTGAGAAGAAGCCTGGTGGCAAGACTTTTTCTTGCTTGTGTTGGACATGTTCCTGAAAGGGTTTGCTCTTAGAAAAGGCCATCACGCTCAGGTAAGTGAAAGGTCAGACACAGTGGCTGCACCTATGGCCTCAAATAAGAGTTTGAGAGTGGCTCAAGACATCCCACATTGTTCTTGCTACATACATCATATCATTGCTATGAATAGAGACCTGGCAACAGCACCTGACAACAAAAAACACCTTCCAAACGATGATGCTAGTCTACAGAGCACACAGACTAATAAAACCATAAAGAGCTCACAATTGTTAGTCCAATTTAAAATGTACACACAGAGGCTACCGATGATCTCTATCCAATGTTAAGTGAAGGAATGAATGAAGAGCATTGAAATAAATGGAAAAATATAGGAAAGCTGTGTTGGAAATTCATCAACCAAACCTGGTCTAAGACCAAGTCATATTTTCGCAATATAACCATACAATTTCCAAATGGCAATGCACACTTTTACTTTTTAGGCATTTCTACCCATAACTATATTATTATTTCTGAGTAATTCTTAATTTTGAAGATATTAATCTATAGATTTTCCCCAAAATTGTCCTTATCATATTTGTACATATCATTTTCCAAAGGGCAATTCCCAAGTATGGGATTTTCTCTAAACTTTTAAATAAATTTTTTATATGAAAATGTCAATCTATCTCTTTGATTCAAAGAAGCATCACCATCATAACTCATATCATTTTCATGTATTTTCAGTCATCATACCATTCTATCATGATGATAGAAATGAATATGAAAGTCACATGATAGAATTTTTAAGGCATTACCATTCTAATAGCAATGATTCTATCATTGCAAGTAAATTACAAAGTCCACAAAAAAGAATCATCACAAAGTTGGCAACAGGATCAGTCATCAGGCCTAAGAGCTCAAGCAGTCAATCATTGTTTGAGAACATTGTGAGCGAGGAGGACTAGTGGGAGACCACAGCCTTGTAGACAATTGCACATCCCCTACAGAAGTACCACAAGGAAGGGATAAGTCAGCCAGTGTGCACTATGACACCAAGGAAACACACAGCCTCCTTCTAGTATTTTAATGCTCCCACCCCCACCACTTATCATGATCCAGTTCTACCTTACAAACCCAGGTAGACCAGAGCATGTATACTGGTAGAGATAAGAGCCCGGAATACATGCACTCCAGGTCAGATAACACCCTCAGAAATACTACTGGGAGTAGCAATACCATGAGATTTGGAGGAAGGTGGGATATGGAAGGGGAGGAAGATGGAACTGATTGCAATGATTGGGGGATGACTAACAAAAACATGGCTGGAAGGAGACAGCAGATGGTAGAAGATTTGAAAGTTACTTAATTTATAATTTATCAAAGGGTCATGATGGTGGGAGGGTGGAGCAAGGAGGGGAACAAGAGGTGCTGAGACAAAGGGCTCAAGTACAAAGAGTATATTTTTTAAATGGCTATAGTAATATATGGACAACTGTGAGTGATACAATTGATATATGGATTGATCTAAGAGCTATAAGAGGCCCCAATAAAATGATTTTTAAAATAGTGATTATATATATGGGGCTAGCTAGAGCAAACTCACAGGGTTAAAATTGACTCTCTCTATAGCACTGGTTCTCAACCTTCCTAATGCAGTGATCCTTTAAGACAGTTCCCATACAATTATTTTCATTGCTACTTCATCACTTTCATTTTGCTACAGTCATCAATTGAAAGACCCCTGTGAAAGGGTTGTTCAAAACCCAAAGGGGCTGCGACCCATAGGTTGAGAATCCCTGATCTATGGAAAGAGACAATATAGAAGCATAATGTCATCAGTCAAATCAAGTCCAGACAGACAGGGAAGCAGAGCATTGAATAGTCATAGGGAAGTTCAGATTGAAGCTTGAAGAAAATCTAAAACTCACAAAAGCTAAAATATGGCTTTGAGCATATACACCTTAATTTAGCAGCCATTTTAAGAACAGATAAGATGCACTGAACTCTAATTGCTGAAAACAAAGTTTTTAGATTAAATCAAGAATATTACACATAAAGCAAAATACCATTAAAAAGACAAGAAAGAAGGAAAAGACCAAAATGGATGTCAGTAGAGAGTCTGAAAAGTTTCCCATGAACTTAAAGTAGTGAAAACAAGTGGGAGAAATGATGAAGTAAAACAGTTGAACAAATCTTAAAGGCAGCCCAAAAGGGAAAATTAAATAATTATAAGGAAATTTTCAAAGACCTGAAGTTTTAAAACCAAAAGTAAAGAACACACTCAGCATATCTCAAATTAAAAGAATTGAAGAAATGTTCAAAGCTCAGCTTGAAATAGGGAAATATTGTTAGCAAAATATGGGATTGTGCCAGAAACATAAAAATATGAGAAGTGCACACAATTGCTATATCAAAAAGAACTAGCCAACATCTAACCATCTTTTTTTTTCTTTCCATCTAACCATCTTAAGAGGTAGACTATGATCAAGAACTGATAATACTGAAGGGAAAAATCCAACCTATAGTTGAAAGTGTTCATAAAAATCAAGGCTCTAGGAATTGATGTGATATCACTTGAATTTTCTCAATAAATTGATGCACACCTGGAAGTACCCATCAGTCTGTGCTAAGGAATATGCTAGATGGCTTTCCATCCAAGCAATGGAAAGAGATTCATAGTTGCATCCATCAGGAAGAAAGATAAGCAAAATTGATGCAGAAGTTTTCAATGCTATAATTTATTTAACACTCAAATAAAATTTCGTGGGTGACAAAAAATGGCCACCCTACGAGGCAGACAGTTGGATTCAGAAGAGGATATGGAAGGAGGAAAATCACTGTCAACATCAGATGGAGCTTGGTTGAATGCAGATGATTCCAGAAATATGTTTACCTGTATTTCCTGGTCTTTGCAAAAGCATTCAACTATGTAAGTCATAGCAAACTATGAACAGAATTGCAAGGAATAGTAATTCCTTATGAGTTCATTGTATTCCTATGGAACTGCCCCTATACTGAAAGGAGGCTGTTCTAGTAGAACAAGGCAAAACTGTGTGATTTAGAATCAGGAACGTTATACATTAGGATTATATCCTTTCACCATATTTGTTCAATATTTCTGCTGGACAAATAATTTGTGAAGCTAGACTACTAGATGAAGATGTGTCAGTCCAGGTAGACTAGAGAAACAAACTCACAGACTCGCATATGGATATAAGGGAAAGGTTTATATACCAGAATACAACATTGAGAATGCATCCCAACCCAGTCCAGTCCAAAGTCATAAGTCCTGTATTAGCCCATATGCCCAATATCAGTCTATAAAGTCTCCTTCCGACTCATGAAGTTATAGGCCAGTGGGTGCAGAGACCTGGTGCTGGCAGGGATCTCTCCATGGCTCGTCCCTTCCAGGGCTCAGGGTCCATCAACAGCATCCAGTGGTGGTAGAAGCAAATCAGCGCTGGCAAGGCTCTTCACGTAGCTTTGCCAGTTTCAAAGGTCTGGCTCCATCAGCTTCTCAGACACTGCCATCTGGTCTTGTCCATAATTAATTGTCTCTGAGATTAACTCCCCAAAACTGGGGAGATAGCTTCTCATCTCCATGAGGGAATTATCATGAGATTTCCCAGAAAGTCTCAGGAGAAAGCCATGCCCACACGGAGGCCTCATTGGGTACTCAATGGCTATCTGCAGATTAATAGACTAGAATCCACCCCTACATTTCAATCATGAAATTGACATAAGCACATGACTGCCACAGTAGAAGAACACAGCATCAAAACTGGAGAAATATTCATTAATAAGCACTATGAAGATGGTACAACCTTGCTGGCAGACAGTGAGAACAACTTAAAGCATTTACTTATCAAGATCTAAGACTGTATCCTTCCTTGTGGAATATACCCTCAAAATAAAGAAAGTAAAAATCCTTAGAACAATAGACGGCATCATGATAGACAGAGGAAAGATGGGACTTGTCAAGGATTTAGTTTAAATTGGTTCCATAATCAACACTCAATGGAGACAGCAGTCAAGAAATCAAGCAACTTATTTCATTAAGTAAGTATGTTGTATAAGACTTCTTCAAAGACAACAATAGCTATAAGAACCATTGTGAGGATGATGCAGACCTGAGGAGTGCTTTATTCTATTGTTGCTATTGGTTGGAATCATGTTGACAGCCCCTACCAACAACAACAATATGAATCAGAAGTGACTCATTTGGAGTTATTTTGGACAGCAAATAATCCAAGATAAAGGGCAGATAACTGGATCATTTCAGTGGCCCCCTGGGGACAGTATTGCCCAATTTGAGAATCATTGATATAATTTTGCTACTGCTGTGAATCGGGTGACTCCTGTGAAAGGGTCATTAAACCCCTCCAAAGGGGTCATGACCCACAAGTTGAGAACCACTGGTATAGGCCAAAGGTTCCCAAAATTATTGGGCCTACCATCCCCCTTTCAAAAAATAAATAAATAGATAGATTTACAAAGTATTTAGTGCTGTTCAGGTAATTAAAAACATCTATACTATAACCCATATTCCAGGATTAAGTACAAATATGTACTTTTGCTGCTTCCTGCTGGGGTTTCCAACTCCCTCCAGTGAGTCCAGTGAGTGGTATCATTCACTTTGGGAATTACTGGTGTAGAACAAATAGTCAAAGGGTTTTGCATAGGTTTATTAATTTATTGGCGTGTCAAATATCCATTTTCTACTGACCTTGTGATTAGCGGTCCAACATGTAACCACTATTACATATATAAATATATGTATACAAAATATACCTATATAGGTACATGTGTATGTTCATCACTGGTTTTATGTCTCTAGAAAACTCAGTCTAACACACTCAGTGTCCTCCAGAGAATCATGCAGCCTAATAATGATAATCATATCACAACCATTCAAACTGAAGAAAATCCATAAAGTCAGCAAGTATTATACTAAAGTCACACACACACACAAACAATAAAACCTGGAGCAATAACAGGATGAAAGATTCAAAGGACACATAACCACTAAATGCAACTGGAAGAGAATCCGGGAAGTAGATGAAAAATTGGTAGAATTTAAATAGAGTCTATACTGATGTGTGGATTGTGATAAGCACTGTAAGAGCCCCCAATAAAATTAGGTGGGGGAATCACCCTGTAAGAAATTACTAGAGAATAATTACAAGGCATACACATTCAGTAGTTATATATAGGAAAATTGGATTTAATATCAGCTATATGTTTTATGGAGTACCAGAGGAGTGAAAATGGTTAAAGAACTCAGCTGTTGTTCAGAAGGTTGTAGGTTTGAATTTACTCAGGTATCTTGGGAGAAGGTCTGATGATCTACTTCTGAAAGATCAGCCATTGAAAATACTTGGGAGCAGCATTCTTGTCTGACACACATGGAGAGGCCGTTAAGTCAGAATTAATTCAGTAGCAATTGGAAATGGAAAAGTTGTCCACACTCTAATAATTTTAAGCTATGTACCTGATGGCTAGGAAGATCAAAGATTTCAGGAAGTTACATTCTAGGCTATTCCATTTATTTTATATATAAATTATATGTGTATATATATATACACCTACATACACACTTGCTAAACGTTTCAGTGTCGTATTTGGTAGCTCTATTCCTACTTATGCAATTTTTCTGAAGCAGAGCTTAAATTAATTTAAGTAATTTACTTGAAACCTGTCTGAGATAAATGATGAAATGCTTATTAGGATATTTTTTGTACAGACATTTCATTTGAGTAAGTTAATTAAACTATGGAAACTTAATGGCTAATTGTGGGATCAACTAGAAAGCAATGCATTTAATGATGAATGCTCAAAACCATTAGTTGATAGAGAAAGTCAAATGAATCCCATGCTTTTGTACAGGCTTTTAAAATATTGTTTCTAGCAGTTGATTCTTTTGCTTATTGTATAAGAATTTAATTTATTCAGTGAGAGTAAAAGTGACCTTCCTTTTTCAGTCATGAGCAAAGACCAGTTTTGACTACCTTTTTCAGTGTTTCCTACTTTCAATGATTCAGTTACTGAAAACCCACCATCTGTTCACAAATGATGGTCTCACCATGAAGGCAGTAATTATGTTTATTGCAATTTCACAGGATGAGAAACTAAGAAAAATATAAGAATAGAAACTTAAGAAGAGCAAGTTCTTTTTTAAGGACTATATATAAGAGCAAACATTAAGAAACTGTATTTGTAGTCATGGGGTTAAAAGAATTTGAAGCCAAAATGTACTTTATTTAAAGGCTAGAAAAGGGAAGAAAAGAGGAGACTGTTAAAAACATCTCCTTGTCTTTTATTTTAAATAGGATTTATTTTAGACACTATTATGTTAAAAATATTTTTTCACTCTAGAAATAACACCATGACCAAAGTTTGATTAATCCTGTGGTATTATAGAAAAATATTTTCACTTAAGAATAGGAAGAAATAATCATGAAGTAACAGATGAAAAGAAACCAATTTATGAACTCTTTAGCTATACACTATTAAGCAAAGCTTAAATATCATAATGGTAATAAAGCTGACTTTTATTGGATGCCAAAATTTTTATTAAGTGTTTTAAATATATTATCTTGTTCTTCACAGTATCCTACTTAATGATCTGAAAACCAAAGCTTCTGTATTTTCTTCATCACTGTGATCATGCAGAAGCTTCCTATCTTAGCAATATCTACTAAAATAGTAGGCACACCTTGACCATTCGAACACCCACCTTCTTTCTTTATCTACATGTACTCAAATTAAACTTCAGCCCAAGAAGATGGATTGAACATAGGTGTTAATTGCTATTTCTTATGTGCAAAGCACTGTCCAGCTTACACGAATAAAGGAGTGAATATGAAAAGACAAGCACCCTGTATTTTAGGGACTTATTTGTAGTAGAAGGATATTATATTTTGTAATTGTGCGCATGTGCGCACACACACGTTCTCACCACTATTGAGTTGATGGCAGCTAACTTCTAGAAAACAGGGTAGAACTGCACCTATGGGTTTCTAAGACTACAATTCTTTAAGGGAGTCAAATCATCCTCTTTCAAAGTACAGGGGCAGTGAAAAGGAGGAACGTCCTCAAGGAGATGAATAGACACTCGGGCTGCAACAATGAGCTCTTGCACGGGAGCAGTGGTGAAGATGGCCCGAGACTTTGGCGGTGTTTCATTCTGTTATGCATGAAGTCACTAAGGGACAAATCCAACTCAATGGCACCCCAAAACAAGAACAACATCTTTTCTACTGTGGAATGAGGAGAGTGGAAAATAATTGATAAAGTCTTAGAATGATCATTAATATAAGAAAATATAAGAACATGCATGAGTACTCCATCACCAAGAGCAGTGGGTGAAGAAGTCTCACAGTATAGATTGTGTCAACAAATATCAACTCTAGTATGTCTTTTTGCAGTTGCTCTCAAATGGTTCAGTTAAATACAAGGCAGAGTTCTCATCCCATTGACATCTTGGTTTGTCAAACACCCTGGTGTCTGAGATGTTTCTGCTTTTTCATTGTGGGTCTTAGGTTTGTGTCAATTTAACTTTGTTAGAATGTTCTGTGGTTTGGAAGTTGGGGTCTGGTTATCCCCACCCCCAATATGGCCTAACTATGTTACTAACCCCATGGTGAAATCTGCTTTGGGCAATGAAGAAACTACCAGAGAATTAGGAGAAACACCATCTCCCTACTCAGGTCACTGTTGTGTTAGTCCAGGTAGACTAGAGAAACAAATTCATAAACATGTCTATGTATATGAGTTTTATATAAAGGTAACTGTACATTAAGGAAACATCCCAACACAATCCAGTCCAAGGTCATAAGTTGGATATTAGGCCACATGTCTGATACCAATCCATAAAGTCCTCTTCATACTCACAAAGTACATATAATGATGCCAAATGCTGGATGATCACAGGAGAGTGGGTAGAAAGTCTTTGGATCCAGTGGCATTATAAGAATCTCAGCGCTGGCTGGCAGATGTCTCTCTATGACTTCTCCAGCTTCAGAGGTCTGGTTGCATCCTGGCTTGTCCAGCTCAGGACCCTAGGGCAACTCCATGTGGTATCTCCTCAGAGGTATCTACCAGGAAGTAACCCTTGTCAGAAGTGAGCCTTCAAGCAAGGGAGAGAGTGTCTCCTGCTTCCAAGCAGGAAGTACCAGAATTCTCAGACATGCTCACACAGAAGTCATATTGGCTATCTCCAGGCTGACAAGCTAGACTCCACCACTACACTCTTAATCCTGAAACTGACACCAGATTACGTGACTGTCACACAGTCCTGAAACTATCGACAGGAAGCTTCCTAAGGCGGTATGAACGGCTTCTACTTAAGCAAGATTTGCGGAAGGGCTTATTTTTTCTTGTGTGTCTGGATCCTTCATCTGTCTAATTGACCTCTGGTTCTTTGTGCATGAACTAAATGTTTGCCATATTGCCAGATACTCATAACAGTTTGGAGGCCTTGTATAGCTTCCTCTAGTGATACAAGGAGGAGAATCCACCACTTCACCAACCTCAGGCTGAGTGCCATGAGGCAGAAAGCAGATATGCCTCCACTTTTCCCCTTCCTCTAATCCTACTCTGACAGCAACAGTCCCTCCCATGGCCCTCAGCCTTTCTCTGCTGGATTTGAAAATCTATGACAAAGGCCACCGACAAAATTCAAGATAATGAGGACTTATTAGAGAAGTTAAATGGTGTACCTCAAGTCAGGATAAAAAGTTGAATTTATCAGATTATGTTTGTGCATAAGCACTCTTTTACATATTTGGTAGCTTTTTGAAGACTCACTTTCTGCAATCCTGTTTATTTATAGCCATTTCCTAATTTTCTACTGTCTTTTTGTCATTTATTTATTTATAGAAACGTCTTGGTTTCTTGTTTGTGAGAATGTTATTTTTTTGGATTACTTATCCAGCAGTGCTAGTACACCTTTGAGCAGGATGTTTGATAGCAGCAAAACAAAACTCTCGGCTGTGGAGTCAATTCTGACTCATAGGAATCCTGAGAGAAGGTTGGAATTGCCCCTTAGGCTTTCTAATACTATAAATCTTTTTAGGAATAGAATGCCTCTTTTTTCTCCTGTGGAGCAGATGGTGAATTTGAACTGCAGACCTTGCAATTACGAACTCAATTTATAATCCACTCTACCACCCAAGCTCCTCTGGTAGTTAGTAAGAGGTAAGTATATTTTGGTTATGCTTAAATTATATTTTAAGGTATAGCCAACAGGAATCCATGACAGATTTCATATAGACTTTTTGAAAAGAGACTACTCATTGCTGACTCAGTTTTCTTGGTCTTAAAACCTGGAGAGATTGAATAAATATGGTAAAAACATTCAACTGTATCTCAGTCCTCTCCTGATATTAAGCCAAGTAATATTCAGGTATTCTATTTGAATGGCTGTCTTTGATCCAAGTACAGGTTCCACATGAACCCAATGAGGTGTTTTACAATTCCAGTTGTTTGAAGGGTTATAGATAGTTTGCTGTGATCCCCACATCCCAAGACCTTTGCATAAACAATGAAGCACAAATTTTCCTGGTATTCTCTGCTTCTGGCTAATATTCATCTGATACCAGCAAGATATCCCTTGTCCCAGGTCCTGCTTTGAATCTGACTTGAATTTCTGGCAACTCCCTATTGCTGTGTGTGACTGTGTTCTTCCAGGTAAACTAGAGAAACAAATACAAAGACTCGCGTATGAAAATAGGGAAAGCATTTATATATAAAAGGAATGGAACACTGAGATAGTATCTCAACCCAGTCCAGTTCAAAGTCATAAGTCTGATATTAGCCCATATGTCCGATACCAGTCTATAATGTCTCCTTCTGACTGACAAAGTCACAGGTCAGTGGGTGCAGAATCCTGGCACTGGCAGGGGTCTCCCCATGGAGCCTTGATTCCAGGGCTCAGGGTCTATCAACAGTATCCAGTGATGCAGAAGCAACTCAGTGCTGGCAGGGGTCTCCAAATGGGCTCCCCAGCTTCAGAAGTCTGGCTCCATCAGGGCAAATCCATGTGGCTTCTCTGGCTCCATAGACACTGCCATATTGTCTTTTCTGTGATTCATTGTCTCTGAGACTAACTCCCAACAACTGAGGAGATAGTTTCTCATCTTCATGAGGGAAATATCACATTTCCCAGACATATCAGAAGAAAGTCAGGCCCACACAGAGGCCTCATTGGTTACTCAATGGCTATCTGCAGATTAACAGTATAGACACCAGCCCTATATCTTAATCATGAAATTAACATAAGCACATGACTGCCACAGTGTTGGTCATGTATTTGTAACAACAATTTCATGATTGGGATGTAGGGATGAAGTCTAGCCTGTTAATCTGGAGATAGCTAATGAGTAGCCAATGAGACCTCTGTGTAGGCATGGCTTTCTCCTGAGAATTCTGGGAAGTCTTGCAGTATTTTCCAATTGGAGAAGAGAGACTTGACTCTCAGTCTCTGAAATGATGAACTCTTGACAAGGCAAGATGACATCATGCTGATCGATCCTGATTCCTGGAGAATGAAGGAGCCAGAGGAGACGCCACATGGGCTTGCCCTGGAGGAACCAGACCTCTTGGGTCAGAGAAGCCACAGATAGACCTCTGCCAGTGCTGAGATGCTTCTACTGCCAGTGGACAATACTGATGGACTCTGAGCCCTAGAAACGAGGAGCCCTGGGGAGACCCCTGCCAGTGCCAGGACGCCTTTACCCCAACTGGATACACAAGACTCTGCACCCACTGGCCTGTGACTCCATGGAAGGAGACTTTATAGACTGGTATTGGACATATGGGCTAATAACGAACTTACGACCTTGGACTGGACTGGGTTGGTATTCTTCCTCAATGTTCCAATCCACTTGTATATTCCCTTTATATCCATATGCACATCTATGAATTTGTTTCTCTAGTCTACCCAGACCAACACAATGTGCTACTACAAACTTTGTTGAATGGTCTCTGTTAAAAATATTTTAATATTGCCTTAATTATATTTTTAGCAATATAATTATAAAATGATGTAATTCATACAGATAATGAAATTCATACAGCTATGGATCACTTCTGCTAGTTGACTATGTAGCCACTTTCCAGATTTCTAGACATAAGTAAGTGCATGTGTCCAGCCTTCCATCAGCTTGTATAACATTTTAGTTGTTATTCTACCAATTCCTGGAGTCGTGTTCTTCACTAATGCCTATAATGTAGGTTAAACTTTTTCCATTAGTGCCATTTGTTTTTAATCATATGTTAGCTCTAGAAGTGTTAAAATGCCAATAATATTTTAATACAGTTAATGTGTGCATTCTTACCATTTTCTGTAGGTACTTACTGCATCATTCTCTTTTAATCAATATAATCTTTTGATATGGCAACTTGAGGCTCACATTCTTTCTCCAGGTCTGCAGCTCAATGAAGGCTGAGTCTGTTTCCCTTTTTAGGTTATCTCATTTCAGGTCTTTGCACATTTCTTTATAATATTTTATATAGTCTTTAGATTCCCTTTGAAAATCCCTCTCCAGCTATTTTCCTTCATCACTTCTAATATTTATCTTAGTTACTCTTTGATAAAGAGCAAGTTTCAGAAATCCTCTAACATCCACTTTGATTTTTCTTCCATCTTTTGATGACCTTTTGTTTTCTTCATCTATGAGTCTCTTGATATCATCCCAAACACATCAAATCTCTGTCAATAGTGTTCAATATGTCAAATCTGTTCTTGAGATGGTCTTGAAATTCTTATGGTGGGGTGAGGGAAGGGGACAGGACAAAAATGAAGGATTAACAGGATACTATTGATGTTATTTCTTGACTGTGTACTGTGTGTGTGTTTGTGTGAGAAAAGGTGTGTGTGCATGCAAGTGCACGCATGTGTGTAGGTAGGACCTTTTTAATTAGTTGAGTTTTCTAAAACCTAAATAGTGGTTTCAGTGATGTTAAGGAAAAGGGAAGAAAAAGAAAAATTGAAATGTTCTTGGACTCCCAGCTGAGAGAGCTACAGTGCTTGATGACCTTAAATACAGCTGGGGAAACCCTGTGCACCCTGGCCACACTCTAAACAGCAGGGGAAATCTCCCCTTTCCACAACTGGAGTAAGTCTAGCCTATCCTCCAAGACACTCTTAGCAGCTGGGGAACTTCTACCAGCTCTATGTGACTGGGGGATTACCTAACCATCCTCTATAGCCATACATGTGACTGAAGGAACTTCTTCCCACCTGCCATGGTGTTTCTCACAGTGTAAGGCAGCTATTCCCATCCTCACCAGAGCTCCAAACTCCTGTGGGGATCTCTGTCCCAACTCCATGGCAATCTCCATTAGGGCAATTCTGTCTAACATCTGCAGTGCTCTACACCAAGGTGGTACACCCACCTGCCCTACACAGCATGTCTGCTGCAGCAGCCAATCCTGTAAGCCCTCTGTGGCACTCCAAGTCACCATGGATCACATCACCACAGCTTCCTGAGAAATCATCCAATGCAGTGAAATTCTCACCCTGCCATTATACCCTGAAAGGAACATCCAACTTGTCCTACAAATAACAGAATACTGGTTGGCTAAGGACAGAGTGGACTCACAGGAGGATAAATTGGTAGCCTACTCTCCCAGTACAGTTAGTTGCAAGAAGTTCAAGCATTCCTATGAGTCTTCGAAAGAGAGAGTAAACTGCTCTTCAATTCCTTGGATAATGGTGCTGGGCTCCTGTATAACAACATGCAAACAGCCACCAGCCCAGATGGTCTCATTGAAAAAACAGGAGAAACAAAAGGCAATGTTGGAAGAAGTCCTGGACTTCACAATGTGCATAGAGGAAGCAGACACTGATCTGCCACAGAAATAAATCTTCAGAATGCTGCTTGGAGTCAGCCAGGATATGAGGTATGTCTAATAATAAAATGGTGAAATGAAAGAGGAGGTAAACTCCATGCAGCAAATGGAAATACAAAACCTAAGGGACAAGATAACAAAAGCCAGTAGCAAATTCACAGACTCCACCAACAGACTTGAAGAAGGAGAGAACTGCGACCTAAAAGTTAGTCAAGAAGACTTCAACAAATGGGAAAGGGAATCAAGTAAGATAATCTGAGTAAGTGCAGTACTACGGCCCACTGGCTGGGCAGTTCAAATCCAGCAGCAGCAAGGCTGGATAGCTCCGATGACCACCAGAGGGCAGTGGTGCCAAAAAAATTATCAGAGAAGCTGAAGAAAATCTGAGAGCCATGTCTGACCTATGGAACTATAATTAGACAAGCAAAGCAAGACACAACAAAGAAGTCAATGGTAAATATAGGAAGGACTTTCTAAGAAGAGCACTTCTGCAGCTTAATGAATTAAAACAAGGCAACCATTTAGGAGGCCAAAAGTACATCAGCTAGACCCATGAAGTCACCAAGGCATACAATAGTGAGAAAAAGGAGAAAATTATAAGCGCAACCAAGGAAAAACAAGCAATCACCTATAAAATCACCTAAATAAGAATATGATCAGAACTATTTGCTGACATGACGAAGAGGACAAAGTGGAGCAACATATGCCAAAAATAGAAGGGAAATAATACAAACAAAAAGATACTTTATTTAGTCATATTATCTATTAAGATATGTGAAGAAGTAGGTCTTCCAAGACAAGGAATATCTCGAAGAATATGATAAAAGTTACCCAGTCTTACATAAGATCCTTGCCAATCCAGTATGGGCAGAACACTAAACAAGCACAAATAAGAGACTGTCACATAGAAAAACTCCACCCAGAGGGCAACAAAGAGACAACAGCTAGCCCCCAATAGAGCATTGAATAAATTGTGGAAAGAAGGTAAGAATGAAACACACATACACACACAGAGACAACACACAGATAAGAAAGGGAGATAGGAAAACAACCAACATAAAAGTACAAGATGACATCACAGAGTCCACAGATGATGTAATAACACTGAATATTAATGGCCTGAATTCAAGAATTAAAAGGACTGACAGCCTGACTTAGAAAACACAACCCAGTGATCTGCTGCCCATAGGAATCACATCTTAATATTACAGACAAAAATTGCCTGAGAATCAATGGCTACAGGAAAAATATACCAAGCAAATGACATTTCAAAAAAGCAGGGTTTGCAATTTTAATCTCAGATAAAATTGATCTCAAGGTGTAAGCATAATAAGAAATTATATAAAGCTCAAGAAAACAGTAGACCAAGAACCAATGAACATAATAAATACCTAAGCGCCTATTAGAGATGCATAAAATTTGTCAATCTAAAATTGCAAAAGATGAAAAAAGAAATCGCAGGTTCAACAGTTCCAGTAGGTGACCTTTTTAGTACACCACTCTTCAAAAAAGATATATTACAGGAAAAGAAACTTAAGAAGGAGGTTATAGATCTAAATATTATAATTAAATGACTTGATCTGATAGTTTCAGATCTCTCCCCTGCAAATGCAAAAAAAAAATCAAATTCTTTTCAAGCCCCCATAGCATATACTAAAGATAGACCACATGTTGGGAAACAGAGAAAATCTATGTAAATTCAAGCACATGGAGATTAAACAGACTTCTCTCTCCAACCACTGTGCCATAAAATTTGAAATCAACAAAAGAATAATTAAGAAATCAAGGGCAAAAAATATGGGCAATATCTCTCTATTGCTAAAGAAGTGAGTACTGGCCCAGATCAGAGATGACATTAGGAAGTTTGTAGAAATGAATAAGAATGAGAATATGATATACCAAAACCTTTGGGGCACAGCAAAGGCAGTTATCAGGGAAAGCTTGATAGCAATAAATGCACACATGAAAAGGGAAGAGAGACTTATGACTAATAGAATTAAAGATAAATAAAGCCATTTAGCTGAGAAGCAACAAAGCCAACATGCAGGAAGTACATCAACCTGTGTGATCATGAGGTGTTGATGGGATCAGGTATCAGGTATCAAAGACCCAGAACAAAAAAATAATATCGATGTGAATGAAGGGATTTTTAGAGTGGAGACCCAAAGCCCATCTGTAGACAATTGGACATCACCTTACGGAAGGGTCTCAAGGAAGAGACAAGTCAGTCAGGGTGCAGTATAGCACCCAGGAAACCTACATCTTTTCTCTGGTTCTTTAATGTGTCCTTCCCCCCACTATCATTTTTCCAATTCTACCTCACAAATCCAGCTAGACCAGAGCATGTACACTGGTAGAGTTAAGAGCTCAAAACACAGGGAAACTAGGAGTGATAAACCCCTCAGAACCAACGTTGAAAGTAGTGATAGTAGGAGGGGCAGTAGAAGATGAGGGAGAAAGGGGAAACCAATCACAATCCCCCTGGCAGGGGTACAGACTGCAGAAAACTGGGTGAAGGGAAACAGTGGTCAATGTAAGATATATATCTTTGATATATTTATCTATCTATCATCTATCAATATATATTTGATATATATGTATATATTTTATGTGTGTATATATATATATATATATCAAAGGTTCATGAGGGAGGGAGGGGTGGGGATGGGGAAATGAGCTGATAGGGTTCAAGTAGAAATAAAATGTTTTGAAAATGATGGTGGTGACATGTACAAATATGCTTGACACATGGATGTATGTGTGGATGGTGATAAGAGCTGCAAGAACCCCAGTAGCATGATCAAAACAAAACAAAACAACAAACAAAAACATATTTGCATTCTTTAGTGACAAATAAGTCCATTTCAAACAAACACAAATTTCATATGGGATATACTCAAGGCTATATTTTTGGTTTATATTTTTGTTTTAATTTTCTTCAGTTTCAACCTAAACTTACATATGAGCAACGAATGAGCAACAGCATCAACCCTGGTGTGGGTTGGCTGTTGGAATTAAGCTTCTTAACCATCTTTTCACCTACAAGTGGTCTATATGATTCTTATGTATTCCATCAAGAGAAGCCACACAACTGTTTTTTATATTTTTGAAACACATGCAATGAAGAAATTTGTCTTGCAAAATTTTGTAATGTTATCTCAAGCTTTATTTCTATCACCAAGGTCATATTTTCCAACAACTCTCCCTTCCTCTTTGTTTAAAACTTTTGCATTCCGGTCATCAATAATTAACAATGTATTGTGATTCCAGTTTTGATAAATTTCTGACTGAAGAAGTTGGTAGAATTCTTCATCACTAGCTTTAGTGTGTGGTGCTTAAATTGCATAATAGTTGTATTTACTGGATCTCCTTTCATGCATTTAGATATTATCCTATCACAACCAGCATTGTACTTCAAGATGTACCGGGACTAACTGAATTTCAGTGTCAGGGCTGCAGGTTTTCCATGCAACCTCCATGGCAGCTGATTGCATGAGCCAAAGTTCCCACCTAAAGGTATCATCAAGCAGTGCACATTCATTTATCTATACTTGCTAAGTGGCTGGAGCTCAAAATTGGGGAAAGCGGAGTTGGGAACTGTGGGGGTGTTTTATTCATGTACAATGCAGAGTGCTACTGGGGCATATCATTGACTTCATTTGTATGAGTTTGTCAGTATAAGAGGATGCATTTTAGGTTCATTTTTCTTGATTAGAATACTGATCTTAAGTAAAGAGCATTAAATCAGTTCATTAATCTGCTGGTTGGTTGTCTGTAAAATCATATTAAATTTATTACAAAAGCTATTTACTACCTAAAAAAAGGCATCTTGAAATGTTCTTTCTGATGGTTAATTTGATCCAATTCCTTTAAAATTTGTCATTTTTAGCATAATAAAGCAAATGATTATCTGATTCAAAATGACCAATTCCAGATACCTAATGTCTAGTATATTTAGACTTATGAATGCAATTTTATTTTTGCCAGAGTCTTATATTCTTTCTGATTATTAATATTTTTTCAATTGTTTCTTCTTATTTTGAGTCGTCCTTAGGGAGATGACTCAATCCTCATTATGGTTGGCAGTACATTTAGAAGGCAACTCTTCCTCAGTTTTATTTTGATACATTCTAACATGAGTGGCTAAGATTCTGGGAGTATATCTGACAGTGTGGTGCTCATGTGTTCATGAGGTATTCTGTATATCTGACAACGTTCCTCTGATATTCATAGGATTTCCAGTGGTTAATTCCTAAGAAGTGGACAGTCTATTCCTTCTTCGTAGTGTGGTTTTATTGTGGTAACTCTGCTGAAACTCAGTCACAGTGAATGAGCCTGTTGGTATTTGAAATATTGGTGACATGGTTTCCAGCAGCACAGCACACAGGGACCATCATAGTTCTACAAACTGACAGACACGTGGTGGAACTACTTGTATGGGTACAAAAATAATATACATACCTGAAATTAAAAAATATATATTTTATTCTTCTAAATATTAAAATTTCTATCCACCACACCCCACTCCATGTGGAGGGATGTTATGTATTTCTATCCCCAGCTTCTATCTGATCTTATTTATTTTGAAAATTCTCAGAATGAACATGTAGCAAATACATAGCATAATAGGGCATTTTTAAGTAGAAAACTTTGCCCACAGAGTTCTTTATTTGTTAGGCAAAGAAAAAGTAATTTTCTTTAAGCTAAGTAATGACAAGGACAGCTTGATTAATAATAAAAAGGAGATAAAATTCTTTTAAGAATGTATGAGAAAGTGTGTGTGTATGTGTGTGTCTTCTGAAGAGGAATACTTCAAATTCAAGAGGAGACACTAGCCATATAGAACCATACAAAAATGGTTTCATAAAAAAATGGTTTCATTTCTCAGATTTATTGTGTACAGTTAATTCAGCTAGCAATGTCACTGCCAAAATAAATAGTACTTTGGGGAATATGTGCATAGGAGAGATTAAAAAACTCATAATATTTTCCTGTATACAGGATATAAATTACTTTTAGTGAATATATTAAATGATCTAATGCTTGATAAAATTAATGAAAAAAGTAAGACACTGTATTTAAACAGAAATACTTCTTTTCAATATTCTGAAAAAATCATGTCTATAGAAAAATCATAAATTATAAATAGTTTGGGTACCATTAAGAGGACCTAAACAAGTGATTCATAAGTTTAATGTAATTATGACATTTTTCCATTTATAAAGGAAAGAAATTGACCATTTAAAGGAAAATGATCATTAGAAATAGCATTTTTGAAGAACAATAACTAGAAAATTATTCTCTTTGTTTTTTAAAATTCCTTTTGCTGGTGGCTGAGCCCCGGGGGCATAAGTGGTTGACTGCGGGACTGTGACCCACAGGCTTGGTGGTCCAAATCCAGCAGTGACTCTCCAGGAGCAAGGCTGGGTAGCTCCCACGACCATCAGAGGGCAGTGATGCCCCCCAAAAAACAAAAAAAATTCCTTTTTCTAGTAAGTGATAGTGCTATTTCATGACATTTCCTTTTTAAATCTACAAATATGTGCTATTTTGTATATTTACTATGTAAACAATTCATATGTGCTACTTTACTTGATAACATTAATATTCATTATGTTTGAGCTGTCTTTAAATCTTTGTAACACTATATAACAGACTTGAATTGCCTGATAGGGTTTTTTAGGCTGTCTTGTTTACAAAAGCAAATGGTCACCTCTTTCTCCCATGGAGCTGCTAGTGAATTTGAATCGACTACCTTGTGGGCAACAGTTAAGTCCATAGCCACTGTATCATTAGGACTTCTCTATTTAATAATAGCAGTTAGGACTAATTCAAATACAATAAAATTACCATCCTATTTTAAAACTTTTCTGTATGTTTTGTACAGCTTTCTTCATCACTTTCGTTACTACTGGGATGTTACAAAATTTTAACATCTTTTTCTTACATTGAATTTTAACATTTTCCCCCAATGTGTTTAAAAATAGAAGCATTTCAAGTCAGTACTTCCACAGAACTATGTAAGAAATTTTAATAATTCTTAGTGATTAAACTGAACCTGTCCCCATCCCTGGATTTAATGTGGCCATCCTAATTGTTCTTTAAGGAAAAACTTTTGAGAGATGTTTAAGTATACCAGTATACAAGAATACTGTCCATACTACCAGATTTAACTCCTATTTGAAACAATAGTAAAGAACAGAAAAAATATGAATTAGAAAAGATTTTATACATCAGGAAAAAGGTAGTTATTTTTGAGAGCTGAGAAACAAAGTTATTAGATTACTATGTGTGGTAATTATATAATCATTTGTCAATTTGAGAGGATTAAAAATGAAGGTGAAGTCTTCCCTCTCAATCAGGTTATAGCCATTGAGGCCTCTGTGTATGCATGGCCCTCTCCTCATGATTCTGGGAACTCCATGGGAGTCTGTCTCTCTCTCTCTCTCTCTCTCTCTCTCTCTCTCTCTCTTTCTCTCCTTACTAGCTGGGAGATATAGTATCTGAGGAGGCACATGGAAACCTCCATCAGAACTGAGGTGTTGACAAAAATCACTGCATCAGGAAGTCTTCCTACACACTGACTGGTGATCTTCCTGCATTCCATGCCATTGCATGAGAACTTTATAGATTAGTATCAGGCTTATGGAATAATATTAGACTTATGGACTTGATCTGGCTTGATGTTCTCACAATAGGACTAAACTCATATTTTTGTATCAATAGATTAGTTTAGGTAAAAAATTAAGGTAAGCAAAATGAAGGTTGAACTTGACTATTTTTAGTGTTACATTTAGTATCTGATTCTACTTTGTCTATACTGATTTCTTCTCCTTATTACTGTTGATATAATGATTGATTGAAATTATTCTTGGGATGTATGAAAAATGAGAGATTTTAAGTTCACTTTCCTTGAACCATTAAAATTTTATTATTAAATGAGTTTAGGGTACCCCTGCAAGAAAGTTTTGAAAAAATAACACCTCACATGCCACCAGCCTAGGGGATTGTGGTCAGAATGAAGGAAAAAAGAACTCTTTGGAAATTCCAAGTTCAAATTATGGTTTTTGTCAGAAGGTGGAAAAAAAATCTGGATCCCTGAAGAAACTCTCTCCTCTGGACTGAACTGTCAAAGGGAGCCTATGGGAAAGCTGACAGCCTTGTGAGGTGACCACCTGGACCCTTTTGTCGACTGGAAATCGGAAAAATTCAGCAATAAATAGATGGATTGAGTGTGGCCACTGCCACCTGTGGACCTGGTTTACAGAAACTAGAGGAGAAGATGATAATGGCTTGACTGATCTGAAATTCATGACCTAACCCAAAGGAACTAGGTTGCTAAGAATTTGTGATGGGACTATGTTCTAAAGGCAAGGCAACCAAGGGTCACCCTGGTGAAGATAGGTGAGTAAACCCACATTGAGTTAACCAGAACCTGATCAGATGAAGAGAAGATTTTTCAGCCTGTGAACTGGCACATTTTGCTTCAGGCCTTATGGATGGCCTTTCCTGATTTGACTTTGTTTATGGATGAGGATTACACAAGGTTCCAACTGGAATAAAGATTCTTCACATTAATGAATATGATCATCTCCTCACAGCACCGGGTTGATGTAAAGTGGGTAGTACAGAAATTGGGTACCCAAAATGGGAAGAAAATGCAGGTTAAGTAAAAAAGGCAAAATACTTGAGGTGAGATAGAAAGAGTATTATGAAGCTACATACCTAATAGTATTATTCACTACATTGAGTATTATGAAGCTTTCCTGCATTGAGGACAGCTATGTTCTTTTGGCAGTTCATGATAAATCCAATATTATTATTATCAACACTATGATTCAAATTAATAAAATTTCTTTGTTCTTCTGCATTAATTGTCCAAGGATTGTGTTAGGTTCACCTTATTCTACAACCTAATGTCTTTGCTCCTTGACATTTTAAAGAGATATTGCACAGCAGATTTGTTCAATGGGATAGTACTTTAATTTCTTGACTGCTTCTTTTATGAGTGTTCATGGTGTATTCAAGTTAAATGTCCTTTTGATTAGCAGTCCACCATATTACCACTGTTATGCCAGGAACATATCTAAATGAAAAGAAAACTATCTTTTAAATAATTGTCACAAAAAAGGCACACTCTCCAAAGACTGTAATTTTTTCGTTCATGAGAGCCACAGTTTCTCTTACTTTTCTATTCATGGCCTTGTTCTGTGTGTTTTTTTGAGTTCTTTCAATCCAGAGATTGAGTCTACTTAACCCTCATTAAAACTAACTGGGCTTTTGCTTTGGCAGATAAAACACAGTGAACATGACAATGTGACTCCTGATCTTAGTCCTTGAGAGGTGCTTTGTGTTTCTGCTTTCTTTCATAGAACCCTATCTACCTGCCAGTTTGCTTTATGTGTAGCAGAAACTAGTAGTCCCATCCAAGACCATTACAGATCTTTCTATGCCCAGTCAGCAGACAGCTCTCTGCAAACACATGACTGAATCCAGTTGGAACCAGATGATCCATTCAGATGAGTTTAATCCATATTGTTAATTTACTGAATCATGAACTCAATAAATAACCATTGCTTTAGGCTAATAAATGTACCTATTGCTTATTATTAATCTTCAAAAGTAACTGATATACATCCTTTCTCATCTGAGTTCAACAGATGAGAATGGGAAGGTAGAGAAAAAATGATATGGTAAAAAATTCAAAAGAAACTCAAAGATTTCTGTTAGGTTAGAAAAGGAAAAATATACTGGCCCTAAAATTAAAATAATGGGACTGAGCCCCATTAGCATAGTTTTTGTGCGTGGGACTGTGGCTCACTGGGATGGAGGTTCAATTCCAGCAGTGGGACTGGGCCTCCTGCTCCCATGACCAGAGAGCAGTGATGCCCTGCCCAAAAAAATTAAAATAATGATGTAGCAATAACTTGCACAGGCTTATTGTTTTATAACTAAAGTGCATTGACTTACTGTGTTAGTCTGGGTGGACTAGAGAAACAAATTCATAGACACTCATATGTTTAAGAAAGAGCTATGTATAAAAGAATAATTTAAATTAAGAAAACATCCTAGACCTACCTGGATTAAATCCATAAGGCTGACATTAGCCCATATGTCTGATACTAGTCTGTAAATCCCTCTTTAGACTCACCCAACACATGCAATGATGTTGAGTGCAGGAAGATCACAGACCGGTGTGTAGAAAGTCTTGTGGATGCAGTGTCAGTGCATCTTAGCATTAGCGTGGGTCTCCACAAGGCTCCAGGTCTCCGGCTGCCATTAGAATAGCTCTATGTGGCTGGTCAACAGGAATGCCTTGCAGGGAGATGAGCTATTTATTTCCTTCAAGACTCCAAATGATGTCAATAATCTGAGACGTGATTGACAGATTAAATCCCACCCCGTTGCAAGTTGACAGATGATGTACCTGCCACACTTACAGTACTTTTTAAAAGGTGAAAAAAATGAGTTTCATTGCTGATATTTGTTCAAGTTAATTGACTTGCTCAGTGGAAAAAATGCTTTAGACTAGTTTTCAAAGGCTAGGATGGGGAATTATACTTTTCTTTACTTTGATTATGAAGAATTTACTTTACATAATTACTTGAAAAAATTACAGTGCAAAGGTATGTTTTCAACAGTAGTCCATAGGTTTTCTAGTAGATGCATGCTTCAAATGGATATGAAATTAAAGTCATTTCAAACAGGGATAGAACTGTATGGCTATTTTGTCTACCTAGAAATATCAATAATTAGACTGTGAGCGAGACATATAAAGGATGCATAAAATAAGAGATCATTCTTCAGCTATGCTGACCTATATTTCAAGGCATCATTTATTTGCTCACAGGAGATCTTATTGTGATGTATTATACTTCAGAGCAATTAAAAAGCTTCTATTGGAAGCATTCAAATAGCTGGTTCTGAGAACTCTGCCAACCTCTGGCCCTGAGAGTCACTGAAATAATCTTGTGAGTACTCATACACAATGCATGAGTTAAAAGGGCATGGCTTTGTACCTAGGTATTGCACCAAACCAGGATGAAAACTGCATTTCCTGTGCCTCTTTCTTCTTCTGAGATTTTTCTTTTCACATAATATTACATCTGATATTTTTCTTTGCATTATTTTAGAGAAAAATCTATTCATGTACCTACTACTAGCATATAGTGTTAAGATTGACATTTTACTGAAAATCATCTACATTTCCTGAAAGTCATGTGCACTATCACTTTAAAATAAGTAGAAATAACCTGCCAGTTAAGACTGAATTTGTGTCCATCCGTTATCTGGGATGGTGCACTATGGTAATAATGTGGTATGAGGAGACTAAATAAAGACTATGGGAGGATTCGTGACCTAATGAGAGTTAGGTCACATAGTCAAATAGAAAAAATTGAGATAAATTAAAACAGGCATACACGAGTAAAGAGAATACAGAGTAATATGGAGAAAAGGATGTATGAGTTAAGTTATAGTTATGATTTCAGAAGCTTATAGCCTTTAACTTGACCATCTGTGATTTTGTGTTTGTGTCTTAGGGGTAGTATGGAGAACACCAGAAGTCCAACCAAACTGGAATTATCGGACACTTCTGGGTGGCATAGTCAAACAAGGGCTGGACTACTAACCACGAAATCAGCAATTCAGAACTACTAGGCCTTCCTACGGAGAAAGATGAGCTATCTTCTCCTACAGGGATTTACACTCTCAGAGCTACATTTGAGTCAGAATTGACTTGATCACGGTGGGTTTGCTTTGTTTTTTCTTTTTAAGATAAAAGTAAAGCAACCCTGACAGCACAGTGGTTAAAGAGCTCTTCTAGTAAATAAAAGGTCTGTGGTTTCAAGTCCAGCTGTCACTGTGGAAAAACAAAGACCTGGTGATGCACTCTTACCAGGCATAGCCTAGGTAATCCATTCTACTCTATCACAGAGAGTCACTATGATATGGAATCAAGTTAAGGACATGCCAACAGCAACCAGGAGCATCACTGAGAGCATGCAGGATACAGATTAGGGGGAAGCCATCACCAAAATGACCCCACACCATTTTCGCTGCTGCTTTCAACTTCTCTCTTATTTTCTTCCCATTTGTCTGTTCTCTCACTGCCCCCCCCCCCCACGAAATCGGTGTCTCTCAACTTTGGAGTGCCCATTTTAATAACGGGAGCATGATGAACCTTTCACCTTCTACAGGGATACAAACTCCGGAACTCACAGGGGAAGTTCTACTCTGTCCTATCACGTTTCTACGTGTTAGAATGGACTTGATGATTGTGAGGTTTAATTTGTTTGTTTTTTATTACTGTTTCCTATACCACCCCTCCAGAACTGTCAGAAGGTGCTCTAAGGGAAGAAGTGAGAACAATCTGCAAGGGAATGTATATTTTTTTTGATTAGATATCAGATGCTTCTATGCCCTTTACAGAATTAAACCTGCCTCAATATGTTTAATATTAGTAGTTAGTCTTTGATGAATCAAAGGAAAATGGAATCTTGGTATAAGGGGGGTGTATGAAGTCTTTATATCACATCATGTAATTCCAGACTGGTACTGCTTAATTCATTCAGTTCAGTACATGAAATTCAATCAAATCAATTATTCTATAATGTCAATCAAGACTTAGGAATACACTCAAACTATTTGATAGTTTGATATCTAGTACCATGGCAGGTACTAGAATGAGTGGGAAAGAACAACCTGCTCTGAAAGCTACTTGGATTCAATTTTGTTGAATCTCTGTGATGGTCAGATTTGTCCAAATGTCCTATAATTTGGGAAATTAAATCTTCTAATACTTGCTTGAATTTCTAGAATATTTTAGGGGCATATAATTGTGCCTCTTTAAGCATCACAGAACAAAAATCATATCACTCTGAATGGGGGGAGTGCAGAGTGGGGACCCAAATCCTATCTGTAGGCAACTGGACATCCCCTTACAGAAGAGTCACAGGGAGGAGATGGACCAGACAGGGTGCAGTGTAGCAATGATGAAACATACATCCTTCCTCTAGTTTTTAGATGATTCTCCACTGCAAAATTATCATGATCCCAACTCTACCTTATAAATCCAGCTAGACCAGAGGATGTGCACTTGTACAGAGAAACTGAAAACACGAGGAATTCAGGGCAGACGAACCCTTCAGGACCACTGGTGAGAATGGTGACACAGGAAGGATGGAGGGAAGGTGGGGTAGAAAGGGACAACCAATTACAAGAATATTCATATAATCCCCTTCCTGGGGAATGGTCAACACAAAAATAGGTAAAGGGAGAGATTGGTCAGTAAAAGACATGGAAACACAATAATTTATAAATTATCAGTGGGGAGAGGTGTTAGGATAGAGGAAGGGTGGGGCATGAGAAGGGAATAAAATGAATTGATAACAAGGGCTCAAGTAGAAAGTAAATGTTTGGAGAATGATGATATCAACAAATGTACAAATGTGCGTGACACAAAGCATGCATGTATGGATTATGATAAGAGTTGTATGAGCCCCTTAATAAAATGATTTAAAAATAATAATCAAATGTGCCTGTTTCAGTTTTTTTTCCCTCATGAGAACAGTATGAGGAAACAAATTAGAAAAAGACAGTTTAACCATACTTTAAAAAACAAGCACCTCTTAGAACACCAGGACACATCATGTTTATGAGGGCTACATGCTAAAAGTTTACAATCAAGTGGTAGGAATGCACAATTCAAACATATAAACATATATAAATGTTATGTGGTGGTAAATGGATCTGAAGAAAGAGATAAGTTCCTCATTTTGTACAAAGGGCAGAGCAGAGATGCTACCTTTGAGAGGGAAGTCAGGGCTCGCAGAAGGTGATCTTTGAGTTAGACACATCCAGCAAATGTTTCGGCAAAAGAGTATTTCAGCAAATAACTATGAAACGAACATATTTCCTAAAGTTGACTTGAGCTTGACTGAATAGCCAGGAAGCTAGTGTGAGTAGAGTTCAGCGAGAAGAGCAAGATGTTAGAAAGCCAAATCAAAGTGCGGACCCTGCAGGTAGAAAGTTCGTGAACACTTCCATTTACAAGCCCAGCATGGAAGCCTCTGATCCTGGAGTAAAAGCAGTCTATGACTCGGTACCCTGGAGGGCAGCTGGGGGTGGAAGGGCTTCTGGGGTCTGAGAAGTGTGCAGAAGAGGGGAGGGCAGGAGCACACAGGAGTCGGAGAACCTAGAAAGGAACACCTGCCGCACTTGCTCACCACAACCTTCTTAAAGGCAGGGCTGGGCAACACCCGAAACAGAGAACACGGAAAGAGAGCTAATTTAAGAAAATGGTATTCTGACTTTTTTTTATAGTGGCACAGATTGGTTATGAGAACTCATGGACTCTGTGGTTCGTAAGGGGTACAGAGAGGCTGTGGCTCTGTGAGAGAACACTGTTTCATCTCGCTGTGGTCTGAGACATATGAGGCACTGGAAAGGGAATAAGGGAAGGGAACAATTCCAGGAGATGGATACTATAGATAAAAAAGTTTGTGGCTCCCTGTCCATGTTGGGGCACCAGGGAAGAAAAGATAGTACAAAAGAGATCCCAAAAAACCTTCACAGGAAAGTTGAGCACAACCACCTACATCAGCAACCAGATAGATAGATCTATTCCCTTCCCTCCGCCCACAACGTGCTTGTTGAATTTGCAGGGTCAAGCATCCAAAATGCCTGCTTCAGCATGGGGGGTGTTGGGAGGGGGGGGAGAAAAACCTAAGGATAAGAGTGTCCTCTAGTGGTCTTGGAAGAAGCTACCAATCACACTGTGACTGCATAGATTCTGACAAGTAATGATCCTGAGGGGTGATGATGAGCTACGTAGTGGGGCTCCCAGGACTGTGAATGTTTGTACTGACTCTCTCACTCTCCGCTGATTCCGACTCACAGCTACCAATAGCATAGAGTAGAACTGAGGATTTCCACGCCTGTCGATCTTCACAGGATCAGCATGTTTCATCTCACACAAAACAGCCAGTGTGTTTGAACTACTGAGCTTTAGCAGTTTCAGAAGGAACCCACTATAGCATTCTCTTTCAGAGCAGCTGGTCAGTGTGGGTTCTAGTATGTTGGTTCACAACTAACTTCTAGGTTGGCTACTGAACAGAATCAGAAAAAATTCCACTAAAAACCCTCAGAATTTTAAACTTTAAAGTAAAACACTATAACAATAGTAATATCAAAGTACCCCAAGTCCAATAAGGAGAACTACTGGAACTGAAAGAGAAGCCAATTTGATTCTTAATTTTAAGAATCAAAGGACACACTACAATAAAGTCAGACTGAAGATAGAATAAATGAACTAGAAGACATTTGTCAAGCCTCAGAGAACACAAAAGAAAGCAAAAGAAAATCAATTGAACCTAAAGAGAACTATAACTTAAATTAATTATTTTATCCCTGGGATTATTGGAAACTCAGAGTACCATGACAACAATAAAATATGAACACTGTCTTCTAAGATGTAATTAGAGAGAATTATCTAGACCTCAATAGAGAATCAAGCCTGCAAATATAAGAAGCAAAACCAATTGCAATCAGAAGATAGACATGCAGAAACACCCCACACCATACTATATACTAATAAAATCATTGCAAACCAAAGACTGGGAGAGAATTTTGAAACCAGCAATAGAAAAAATCAAATACAACATACTAAGCATCTTTCATGACAGTCAGTACAGATTTATCCAAGAAGATGATGTAATAACTATATTATTCTCTTTCAATAAATAAGTTTCTTTGAATAATTCTTTTCCCAGAAAAGTTGCCATTGATAAACAAGAGGTCAATCAGGACATTTTCAAACAGTAACAATTTACTAGTCCCAAATGAGATTTGCAAGTATTATGGAAGGAAATACACCAAAGAGAAAGGCATAAAACAGTAACTAAATACTCATATTATACTTGTACAATAAATAAGTAAATAGGAGAGAGTTCAATGCAACCACACAGACAGTCATAAGGACCAAATATAAGTGTATAATGCTTAATACCCATAATATGTTATTAAATAAGATATATGCAATTTGGATATTGTGCAAATACCATATGGTATTTTCCACAACTCTCCTGACAATATTTAGTTAAATCCCCATAATACTTATACATCAAAATCTTATGAGAGTTTTTTGGGCAAATGCAGGAACTACATCCACTGGGCTGGACAGGGTTTTTCTTCCAACTTAATTGAGAATTTGTGCATATCTGGGTAAGGGGATGAAGGGGACCTGGGGTTACAGAAAAATGATTATAAGGTCTTGGAAGGGCAGGCAGGTTACAGGTCCCTGATGGGGATAACTTGGGATTTGCTACTTTTTTAGTGCATGTTCTTTCTGGTCATGCCTAGCCAGGGGCACCCTGCTTAGAGAATTTGCTAGCAGCCAAGTCTTGAAAGGTGCCACTGGTGCCCTTGCCAGAAGAGTAGTTTTGGCAGGAGCTGTACTGTGCTGAGATTGAAATGCTACCTGGTGGTTGCATGGAATGATGAAGCAGAAAGAAGAGCAGGACACATTAGAGGAAGAGGTGCTAAAGAGATTGGGATCTTTCCTGAATACTCACTGCTCATTCTCTTATTTTGAGATGTTTAAAGCTATACTTGTTGTTGTTTGGTGAAAGATGTTTTAGAGTATCTTAAAGTGAGTCAGTTCCAATTCATAACAACTTTATGTATGACAGAAAGATATAGAGCCAAGTTGTGTGTCATCCTCACAAAGAAGGAAGCCAAATACATCAAAAGTGCAAAGTACAAACAAAGGTTTAAAATAATGTATGGGGTGTAATTTGTAATGCACATAACAAATTATTGCTATTATGATGTAAAAGATGTTTTAGTGTATCTTGCAGTTTTTCTTTAATGTTTTCTATGTGTAGAAAGATATACCATATACTACAAATGTGACATTCGTTATCCACTCTCCATGACCTATCTGCCATACTTATAAATTTAATTTAAATACGGAATTCCTGTAAAGGTCTGATGAAAGTCCTATAAGTTTGATGCATAAAAGAAAGCAGAAGCAAAATTTAAAATTCCTAGAATGTGTTGAAAATAAAAATATGACATATAAAAACATTTGGAACACAGAAAAAGTAGTCTCAAAGAGATATACATGGCAATAAATGCCTACTTTAAAAAAGAAAAATATCTCAAAACCATTCAATTTAGCTAACAATGGACAGCTTAAAAATTGCAAATGATTTCAGCTAGAAGATGCCAGGAAAAAATCAAGGAACACCCAAAAGGAAACATAAAATAGACAAAAGAATAGGAAAGTTTAACAAATGAGAAATTCATTTTTAAAGGATTAATAAATTATACCAGCAAATGGACAGGTTTGTCAAAGAAAACATAGTAAAACAATCACGTTAATAATTAAACTGGTGAGACACTGCCTTTGAACCCGCCACGTCTGCCCTTGGCCAGGGCATGAAAAGGCAGTGCCAGAGCAAGTCTCCTGCAAAACGGGGCCACCCAGCCTCTGCTGGAGGTCCTTTTAACCACAAGCAACATGGCAGCAGAGACAAAGAAAGAAAGAGAGAAAGAAAGAAAGAAAGAAAGAAAGAAAGAAAGAAAGAAAGAAAGAAAAAGAAAGAAAGAAAAGAAAAGAAAGAAACAGGCTAAATTACAATGGATTCGGCAGAGATAAAGAAGATTCTAAAATGATTAAAATATATAAGTGATTATTATGAAAAACTATCCTCCAAATCACACGAAAACCTACCTGATAGGGACAAATGCCCACAAATATTACAATCCCCCTAAACTAACACAAAAGAGGATATTTAAACAGATGCATTCCAAAAGTCTGTCCATTTTCCCTTCTAAAAATACTCTAGCTACACTCCTTCCAACACGGATAGGTTTGTTCTTACAGCCGTGCACAGAACTTTTGATATCCTTTGCCAACACTGTAAGTGAAATATGAGGAGGTAACCTCACCCACCCACCCTCCCCATAGACACACACAGGCCTCTGGCCACTCTCAAGATGATCAGCATGCAGGAAGATGAAAGGAGAGAGAGGGGGAGATTCCCTGGATGCACTTTATGAGAAAGTCGTGGCCACAAAAAGAAGACATCAGTCTGTGACCGGATGGATTGGATATCACCCCTATACTTGTATATGACATTATGTAACTACCACAGGTGCCATTGCATTGGTACCTGACCCCATAAGGATCTTATGCACCCAAGAAAAGGAAACATTGCGTCAACCTGAGTCAGCCACACAATTGCTCCTGTGTTTGAGGCCCTTGTTGCAGCCTCAGTGTTAATCCAGATCCTCAGGGCCTTCTTTATTGCTCCCCCTTACAGTCTAGGGATTGCTCTCTATTGACAATATAACAGGATATAATATGAACTCTCTATATTCTTGCTTCCAAGGAGAATTCTGACCACACAACCAAGATGTAGTGGTTTATCCTTTAGCATTCCCTTGTCCTTTCAATATTCTTATCTAGCACAACAATTTGACTTCCTTGGTCTTTTTTATTCAGTGTCCAACTTCCCCAGGCATAAGAGGCAACTAAAAAATGCCATGGCTTGAGTTAGGCCCACCTGATTCTTCAAAGTAACCTTGCTTTTCAATACCCTAAAGAGGTTTTTTGCAGAAGATTTACCTAATGCAACACTACTTCTCTTTTGCTCTCTTGACTGTCGCCTTGTTGATCATTGATTGTGCAGCCAAGCAAGATAAAATCCTTAAGAACTTCAAATTTCCCACCATTTATTATGATAATACCTATTGAAGGAGCTGTGACAAAACTATTGATAATCCTCTGAAATAGCAAGATACTTATAATATTGCTTTTTTAATTTTAAAATTTAGGACCAGAGAGGAATGCTTTAGTGCAGTTAATTAACATAATCTAGTTCCCTTATAGTAATATTTTATCTATCTGTCTGTGAGGAAATTCAATCAATAAAACTATCATTCATATTTGTGCATCAACTATGAAAACTGATAGCAAAGAAATTGAAGAATTATACCAGCCTTAAGTTGATTGTTCATACAATCTCCAGGCACTGATATTTATTGCAAACATAAAAAATGAAGGGAAAAGAATAGTAGTTGGAAATTATGATCTTGGTGAGAGAAGCAAAGCTGCATAACACATGATGGGATCTTGCAAGAACAATTATTTGTTCAAAGCCAATAGTTTTTCCCAGCAACACAAACAACTACACACATGGACTTTTTTAGATAGAATACACAGAAATCAGATTAAATACACTTGTGGGAAGAGATGGTGGGGAAACAATATCAGCAGCTAAAATAAGGCCAGAGGCAAACTGTGGATAAACTGTTGATTGACCATATATAAGTTAAGGATAAAACTGAAGAAACTTAAATCAAGTCCAATAGAGCCAAAACACAACCTTGAGCCTATCCAACCTGAATTTTGAGAACAATTCAAAAGAAAATTTTCTGCATTGAACATGCATGACAAGAGACTTGATGAGTTATGGAAGGACATGAAGCACATCACACATGACTAAATCAAAAGGTCATTAAAAAGTTAGGAAAGAAAGAAAAGATCCAAATGACTGTAAGAAATGATGAATAATTTTTTCTTATAACCATGTTTATCTTTTCTTTCTTTGCTACTCTATGAATACTCATAGAAGAAATGATTAAGTAGAATAGCTGAATAGATGACTTTAAAGGGGGGTACAAGAAGAAAAAATAATATGTTATAATGAATGTGGTAATTACATAATCTGGTGTCAATTTGAGGATTCAGAGTGAATGTGGTGAAGAGGTGGAGTCTAGGCTGTCAATCAATTTGTTGACCTCATTTGGAGGCACTAAGGACATAAATATTTCACTGGAAGTGGAATACATGCTCATTCCCTGCAAGACATCCCTTTGCAGAAGACACATGGAGAAAGACTGGTAAAACCAGACCTCTGAGGTGGAGAATATACATGGAGACCCCTGCCAGCACTAAGATGTTTATACTATTAGTGGATCCATAAGACTTTCCATGCATGATCCAGTAATTTTACTGTATTCGGCATCATTGCATGCTGTGTTAGTCCAGGAAGACTAGAGAAACAAATTCATAGGTATGAATATGTATATAAGGGAGACTTTTATATAAAAAGTAATTGTATATTAAGAAAAACATTCCGACCTAGTCCAGTTCACTGTCATAAGTCCGATATTAGGACCTATGTCTGATACCAATCTACAAAGTCCACTTCAGACACATGAAACACATGCAATGTTGCCAAATGCAGAACAACCACAAGTCAGTGGGCAGAAAGTTTTTGGATTCAGTGGTGTTGTAAGCATCTCAGCAGTGGAAGGAGACTCCATGTGACTTTTCTAGGTCCAGGTTTCTTGCCGCATCAAGGTAGGTTCATGTGGCTTCTCCCCAGCGATTTCTCACAAGGAGCCACCCTTGTCAGTCAACTGTCTCAGGCCTCACATGTTGTCAGTAGAAACTCTTCCAGGAAGTGAACTGAGAGAGAGAGTGTCTTCGCCTCCAAGAAGGAATGATCACATTTCCCAGAATCCTCAGGAGAAGGGCATGCCCACACAGAGGTCTCATTGGCTATCTGCAGATTGATAGGTTGGACTTCACCCCTACACTCTTAATCCTCAAATTGACACCAGATTGGGTGACTGTCACACGTGTGTTTTGTGAATCTGAAGAAGACTTTATAGATTGGTACTGGACATATGGGTTAATATTGGACTTATAAACTTGATCTTGACTGGAATGGATGTTTTCTCAATATTCAATTGTTCTTGTATATAAAGCTCTTTCTTAGACACATAGGACTATCTATGGACTTGTTTCTCTCGTCCACCCGGACAAACACAGTAAAATATACAAATAGTAACCCCATGTAAAAAAGACCAAAATCCTAATAAACGGACCACTAAGTAACATATGTTAAATGAAGAAAAGCTGGAAGTTTGTGAGCACTTTCTTTTGCTTGGACCCACAATCAATGCCTCATGGAAGAGGCCGTGAAATGATCAAAGGGCATTGAATAAATCTGTACTGCAAGGATGTTCTTTGATGACTGAGGTGTGTCTGACCGAAGTCATGGTAATTTCAGTTATCTTATATCCATGTAATAAGGAAGATATAGGAAATATATATATATGTGTGTGTGTGTGTGTTTTAATTATGGTGCTAGACTAGAATACTGAAAGCACATGGACTTCTAAAAGGACAAACCAGTCTATCTTGGATAGAGGCAAGGACAGCAATACATTTTCTTATATATTTGGACATCTTTTCAGAAAGTCCGGTCTCTGTAGAAGGGCCTCGTGCTTTGTATGTGGGTGGGGGGAGGATATCAACATTTAAAAAAAATGAAGGCTTTCAAAAAGATGAATTGACACAGAGGCTACCATAATGGGCTTAAGCATAGGAACAATTGTGGGTATGGCACAGAACAAGGTATTGTTGAGTGCCTGTCACATAGAGGGTCACTTTGTTCAGGACCTACTTGATGGCACCTAACCAAATGCAGATTGAATGAATTTGCTGTCGGGATATAACTCTCTTCCACATCTTTCCTGGTTTTAAACCATTCAGTATGCCTTTTTCGTTCACACAAATACCTCTTGCTCCATGCACCAGTTTCACAAAAGCACAATAAACTCTTCCAGAATTGTCATTCTTCTCAAAGTTCTCAACAGATTAGTATGATCCATACAATCAAATGCCTTGGCATTGTCAATAACCCACATATTTCTTGGATTCTCTGCTTGTAGCCAACATCCATATGATAACGTGATACCCTTTGTTCCACATCCTCTTCTGAATTCTATTTGAACTTCAGGCAGCTCCCGCTCAATGGATGGGTGCAACAGTTGTTGGATGATTCTACGCAGTATTTTACTGACATGTGATAATAATGATAATAATCTGTAATTCACACATTCTTCTGATTCACCTTCCTTTGAAATAGATAAACATATGGATCACTTTTAGTCAGTTGGCCTTGAAACTGTCTTTCAAATTTCCTGGTAGTGTTTCCGGTTCTTCATCTGTTGAGACATTTCTATTGGTATCTTACCAAATCATGGAGCCCTGTTTGGGGCCCATGCTTTCAATATAGTTTAGACTCCTTCCTTGAGTACCATTGATTCTTGTTCAAAGGCTATCTTGATATATATGATTGACAAATTATAGATCCTTATATTCCCTGTACAACTTTTATTAGACCAAAAGGTCAGCAATGACTTAAAGCAAAGGTGAGTAGTTAGATGACCATGAAATTATAGTAATGTATATTTAGCACAATATAAGGGAGTACAGACACATTGTGAAAACCATTTCACTAGTAGGGGACCTGTTAAAATAGCTCTCAAAAACGCACAGTCATTAAGTCAAAATTGACTCATACCAACAGGGTAGAAAGGACCCTGTGGGCTTTTGACATTGTATCTCTTTATATGCATAGAAAGTACCAACTTTCACTCTTGGTGCTGCTACTGGATTTGAACTGTTGAGCTTGCATATAGCAAGCCAAAATATAGCCACTACATCATCTCTCCACAACCCAACCGAACTCACCGCCATTGGATTTAGGTGAACTCATAAGAACCCCAGGCATATCAAATTCCCATGGAAAGCAAATTTATTCTCAGAGAGAGCTACAGAATTTGGTTACAGATAGCTGTACAAAGCTTTTCTAACAACATAAAAATGCTAGTGTATAAAACCATGTGCAAAGGAAACATGTGCTAGAGGTGAAAGAATTGTGGGAGACTCAAGTCTGGTGGCCAAACTTCACATTAAAGATTGTGTTACATATTTAACATACCTCATAGAATCTTGACAAAATCCCATGACCCCTGGTGAAGTGTTTGACTGTTGACCCTAGTCAGTAACTTGAAACCACTAGCCACTCTGAGGGAGAACGAGAAGGCTTTCTAGTCCTGTAAAGAATTACAATCTTAAAAACTCTAAAAGGCACTTTTATCTGATCCTGTAGTGTAGCTATGAGTGGTCATCGACTTGATGGGAGGGAATGTAGAGTCTTGTAGGATGGTCCCCACAACTCAGAAATGAGAAAATCAGCCTAAGACGTGGCAAAGGTAGGATTACCCAGGTAAACATTTTTTCCCTACATTTTGTTGTATCCTCCCAAAAATAAGATAAAGGCAAAAGTCTTAGGCAAAATCATTTCTAGAATGCTTTAAAATGACCTAGGTTTTATTATAAGCTGAAAAATTAGATGATCATTGGCTGCCTCTGCCACAGTGAATTTTTTTATCAAGTCATTGCATTGAGCTGATTTATGTAACATCAAAAGATAATAAAAACAACTGACTCATATCAAGATTTCACCGTAAGTAGGAATCTCTGAAAAATATTCAGTTTGCATAATTTCACTAAATCTTCCTATACATTTTATAGATAAAAATTAACTAGGAAAGTACATCATTTATTGAGTGTTCACCATATACTTGATCCCATATTAAACCAGCTACATAGGTGTAATCCTCACCATATCATTATGAGGCAGAAGGTATGTTTTTGCCTAAAAAATGGTTTTTTTATTTATTTATAGTGATTTGTTGGCATTCTGTTCACAAATTATATAATTCAATAATTCAATCATTTTATGAAGATGTGCACAAGTCATTTTAAACTCATCTTGCCGATGAGGAAACTGAGGTCTAGAAAATGTAGGGAAGTTCTGTAGCAAGGATTTGAAAATTATGCTTTGTCTGGGCCTAAAGCTTGTGTCTTACAGCATAGACATTTGCTATACTCTCCAAATACTAATAATTGACCCTTAGCTACTTTAAAAAATTAAGGCCACTAAAAGTCAATTTAAATGTTTTTCTTATTTCCAAATCACAATAATAAAACTTTCCAAGTCAAGTTTTCTCTTTAACATTAAATTTCTACTAGAAACCTCTTTTCATAGAAGTATGTTCTGTTTTCAAGTGATCTTTCCCCTTTTCTCAATTTGCTTTTTCACCATCCACCAGAGGATCAGAATAGAAAGTGCCAAGAGGGAAAGGGCACAGAATAAAAGGAAATACCAATTGGAAAGAGTTAGGCTTTAATGTCCCTTTAGCAAATCCAAAAGGTGAAAATCAATGCTGGCTTCAGCAGGTCAGAAATTATGTTTACATTTCTAGTCACATTTTGTCTTCTTCCCCTCTCCCAGACTTCATCTGACAGTGTCTCTGGAAACACTTGGGAGCACCTAGCCAAAATAACAAGCTCACACATTAAATATGAAGTGCTCAACAGACTCCTTAATTTTGTAAACCAATATTTCAGCTTGTTTTTGCTTGCCTGTATCATTGAAACACTTTATCAATTGGCAAAAATAAAAGCATTTCACTTGCCATTTGTCAAGTTTCCTTTTGATATTCCTTATGGGGGCAGCAAAATTATTAGAGTTTTAAGAGTATGTAACTGTGAGTTACATAGTTTTAGTTTCTCTAAGGCATTCTGTTAAAATGAGCAGCTTAAATATTTACATATATCTAATTTAGGCCATCAAGGAGATGGAGTGACACAGTGGCTGTAAAAATGGCCTCAAGCAGAGGGATAATTGTGAGGATATGGAGGACCAGGCGGTACTGTGTTGTTGGCAGAAGGTCACTCTGGGTTGGAACCTAACACCTAACAATAACAGCAATTTAGTATCTCTGTTCTCATCTTTGAATCTAAGAAAGATGGACAAACTACCACTGCATGACAGATAAATACTGAGAACATATTTAGTAAATCAGTGATTATAAAAGACAAAAATAACAGATGTCAGACCTATAACTTAAATGGGAAAAGACCAGTTTCCAGAAAGTCATACCCATCAATCATAGAAACATCATGTATGTCAGTAAACTGTGCTTCATGGCATTTTCAGTAGTAGATTTTTCACAAGTTAGGTTACCCTGCCTTTTCTCTGAGACCCACCAACCTTGCATGATAGTCATAGTCAAGTGCATGAACAATGGCATTAACCAACTAATGAAGATGATTCAATCATATAGTTACAGTGGACAGACATGAATATCAGAGTTTGAGGATTCCAGGATAATTTTCACATCATGTCAATTAGGAATTTTTTTATAAAACTTTCATTGAGATCCTCATTTGTTCTCACATTTAAGCAGACATTTGCATAGAGCTTGAGAAAAATACATAACTCTAGAGTTTTCGATAAGTATGTACCACGTATTGGATAAGAGTCTATTGGTAGTTCCATCAACGAATTTGAGAGCTCTCTTAGAATGTGAGTAAGGAACTTGTCAGATCAAGGGTCCATAAATTGTAATTGATGAGCTAAATATGACCTGCTGGGGTTTTTGAAATAAAGCTTTATTGAAACATAGTCATTTTCATCTGTTTATATATTCTCTGTAGATATACTGGAGCAGCAAAGATAACCCCCCAAATAGTTATGATCTTGCTCTTATAGAAAAAGTGTCCTGGCCCTACTATAGATAAAATGGGTACCTTGTTTGTAAACCTCAATAAAATATGAATTTTTTTTGTTGTTGTTGTTTTTTGGGGCATCACTGCTCTCCGGTGGTGGGAGTAGGAGGCCCAGCCCCACTGCTAGAATTGAACCTCTGTCCCAGTGGGCCGCAGTCCCGCGCACAACCACTACGCCACCGGGGCTCAGCCAAAATATGAATTTTTAATGTGATCATAAAAGCAATGTAGAAACAACCATCCTGCTAGTGGCTTCTATTTATAAGGCGGTTTTGCCCAAACTATTTCTCCAAAGCTGACTATCTTGTTGCTATGACAACAGCTACACAAAGCAAGTAGAGTTGAAGAGAAGAAAAAGACAAAACATATTAGCTGTTAGATCAGAGAAAAGGACAGTGAAAGGCTGGTAATTTAGCTTTGACTCCCAACAGTATCAACATAAGCATTTTCGTGTTCTCGCCCATAGGTAAGATGGCCACATAATTCTGAGCATCTCCGTTCCTACAGTAGCCCTCTCTTGTTGCAGGCTATACAGACACCATCTGTGTGTACTGAGGAAATGGTTTCACAAATAAATGAGTCATATGCCAGAGATCTTCACTTGTCAGTAGTGAGATAGTGGGCTTATGAGGGATTAAAAAATAGATCAATGTTGAATTTCATTAGTTTCCTCCTAAATATATGCCAAATCTTATTATACTGAATAGCTCACATTTTTAATGTCATTAACAGTCATAAAGCAAGTTATCTATTATTCTCATCTGAGTAATTGGCATAGCCATTTGTCCTCCCCTTTGGCTCTAACTCCTGAAGTTTTAAAATTAAGACAATATTAATTTTATTCTTTTCCTCTAATATCACATTCATGCTGCCACTTCTCACCCATCCATGGAACTTCACCTAAGCCCCTCTCCTCTTTCTCCTGGCCAACAAAGGTCATCATCGTATCAATCTCATAACAGTATATTTGCCTGCACACTCCTGGTTTTCATTCAGTAACCACAGCCTCTGTATTGTCAACACAACGGCAAGATTAAGTAATGCTTAACACTAGAAGAAGGACATGGCAAAGTAGATGGTCAGTGAGAATGAGGTGACCCTCAATGGGATGAACTGAAATGATACCTAAATTAATGGGATCAAGCAAAACAATGATTGCCAAAGGGTGCAAAACCAGGCAGTCTCATTACCTATTGTGTCTAGAGTCAGGAAGAGTGAGATCTGACTTGATAGCATTCAATAGTATCAACAATGTAATACTGCAGTGTATTCCTATCTCACTCAATGAAAAGTCCAAAGTCTTTCTCTTGTTCTACAAGATCCCTTAGATCTGACCTTTTCAGATATTTTTGTCACTCCACCCCAAATCCTATGACTCAATCATCCAGTATTCTTGCTCCACAGATACTCTGATTTGTGATGTTCCTTTCTAACTCATGACCTGTGCACTCATGCTTTCCCTCAAACATGATGTCTCTTTCTTCAAAGTGCACTTGACTGACTCTCTTTCTCTTGGTTATCTTTTAAAATTGGTATCACTGTCCCTGAGAGGCTTTCCCTGATTATTTATCAAATGGTATCCAATTTCCTTCATCGTATTAATCACTATATAAAAACTTGCCACTAAATCGCTTGATTGCTAATTGATAATGGACCCCCATCTTTTCTGACATCAAGAAGCTTGTTGTTTAAGATTTCTACTTTATATAGGACTTCACGAGCAAGGCACGACAGAGTAAGCACATTTCACTAAATTGAAAAAAGGATAATGAATGAGTCTATTCTTCAAGATGGAATTCGGCCACCTTTATCATTTTTGCAAGATTTCAGAATGTCGTATACCTTGATACCAAAAAGGGCTTTGAGAAATATTGTACCTATCAGGACTAGAAACTTCACTTCATCCAGCCAGTCTCAAATACTGACAGAATTAATTACGTAGAAAATACTCAACAATCTTTAAAAAAAGTTTTGAGGCAAGATGTTACAGTCTACCTCGAAAAAGAAAATAAATACTGAAATACAATCATCAGAAAATAAAATAAAGTAGGCCAGGAGAACAGTAGATTGACAAACTTTTGGTTACCTGCCAGACTCGGCTCTCTTCTCCAGTTCTTTTTCTGCTTGCTCTCTGAAGACTCGGGCCTATTCTGTTGTTTGCTAACTCTTAATCACTTTAGATTCTGGGGTCTCACACCCATGTGAGGATAGCTTGACAGGACATGGCTGAAGAAGATGGCTCTGCCAGGTAAAATCTACATTTTGACAGTCTTAGAGACACAAATCCTCCAAAGCAGAGAGCATATGCATCAACTTACACAGTGCCACAGTTCACTGCTCATGGCAACCCAACAAAACAAAAGACAACTGCCCTCTGCTTTACTGAGAGGTTGACGACCGTATCTTCTAATCTTGCACTTAAGGATGGACTGGTGGGTTTCAACTGCTGAAATTGATGTCAGCAGCCCAACTCATAAACCCACCACCTCTCCCGCACGATGTCCTGAACTCTACTTTGTTGTTCATATGCTATAAAATTTAGCAGATTACAAAGGAAAGTGTCTTGAAGCCATAAAAATGTCATAAATCACTATCTTAATCATTGATCAAACATATATTGATGATTTAGGAACATAATCAAAATTATGTCAAACTTTATGAAGCTTTCCAATAAGGATTTTGGGGAAGCATATTTTCCAATATTTTGTCATGTAACAAAGAAACAAATACCATGGACTGCGAACCATAGCTCAGCAGTTTGAAGCCATCAGATGCCCTGAGAAAGGTGAGTCTTTCACTCCTGTACAGAGCTATAGTCTCAGAAACCCACAGTCTCGCCCTGTTCCAGAGTGTCAGGCTGCGTCAGAACCAACTCAATGGCAGCTAATTTTGAGCTTATAACATCTTTAACAAAAAGTGCAAATAACCTAAATATTTTATGCCACTTGTTGGTACACTGATTATAAAAAATATAATTGAAAACATTACCTTTTACTTCATTTTTAACACCCCCCAATCTTATTATGCTTCATGCAAAAGTGCAAATAGCAAATGAGTTATTTAGTCTACTATTAGCTACATATTTTTCTATGACTATCACTTCAGGGGCCATCTCTTTCCATATTTCCTCCTGGTTTCACTGTCCTCAGCCTTCTTATTTTGATTTTGAAGAAATATTGCCCACTTCTCTCAGTTTAATTATCCCTACACATTTTATCTCATGTCACTGATTGAAATTCCCATAATGTATTATCACTAAACTCACTTCCTCCATATGTTTCCTGTTTCCATTCCTTTCTTCCCTCATCCACCTAAAGTTTTTCCTAAATCCCACCCTTTGCATCTCAAGTGATTGATTAGTATAAGAAAAATTTAACTTCCTACTGCTACTTCTCCCCTTCTAGCCTTTATTTTTTTGGCTGAAAATTGAGCCCAAAGGATAAATTCTAGATTTTTACTTATGTATTACAATGAACAAAGCATGACAGCTTAAGCATTTATTGCTAACTTGAAAATAGAATAATGAATGAGTCTACATTTCAAGATGGAATTTGGTCACATTTACTATTTTTGCAAGATTTCAAGATATCGTATACCCTAATATCAAAAAATGCATTAAGAAATATTGTACCTATCAGGACCCATAACTTCACTTCCTGAACTGAAGGGTGATTAAGGGTCATCAACTTTGGTGATCAGTCAGTCTCTATTCAACCTGTAATGGTTTTGTGGTTGGTTTTACATTTTTCTCCCACTTTACCCAGGACCTTCAAAAGGGGACCTCTTTCACAGGTGTTGGTATTGCCAGACACCATCTAATTCTTCTGGATATATAGTCCTGAAAGTGAGATAAATTTATGTTTTTGTAGTTGAGGAAAGGTATGTTTATGTGGGCAGTGGTGGTGGTATAGGTCTGACCCTCTATGGTTACAGATGAGAAGGAGAATTCAGCATGTGTGTAAGGATGATTCCTATGACACAGAGGTCAACTATCCTTCTACTCTCCAACTTCCTTTATCAAATTCTGACTTTATCTCATGGTAACCTGATCTATTCTAATCTAATCATTTGGGTTCAATCAGCCATTTCAAGGGCCACAAGAACTCACAGACAATACTTCTGATGACTATGAGGTTTATTAGAGAAGCCAACAGTGAAGATCAGAAAAACATTAGACACACAGTACTCTTGTCCACAGCAGAGCCTTTTCTCAGCCCTGCCAGCAGACAAACTGCTTCCTGGTCCTCTGTCTCTTTCTGCTCCTCAGTCATTCACTTCTTTTGCCACTGCATGCACAGACTATATATATAGGTTTTTTGCCTTGATAGATGTCCAAAGGACACAATCCCCTGCCAAGAAGGCTCCTGCTATAAGGCATTCAGCTTTATTTGTTCCATGAGCTAGGAAAGCTCGGAAGATGGCTCTCCTGACTCATGGCTCTGCTGCAAGATCTGGGTGCTTTTTTGCTGCTTTGTCTCAGGGTCTGGTGTTTTTACTGCTTGCACTACTTCAGGCATGGACCTTGTACTTTCTCTGCTAGTGCTTCTCTTTCCCTGATGCTCTCAACACTCTCTGCTTCAGTTTTCAAGATGATTCACTCTTACATTCAACAGTATGGCCAGACTGATCAATCCCTGAGGCCCAGCCCTCTCTCCCTTATTTATGTGCTTTCACTCACTCATTGAGAGGGAGTTACAGAGATTATGCGGCAGAGGATGAAAGCAAGTAATTTACTTCACCACAGTGGTCTAATACTTTATTGCACTAATCATTTCCATGCATCTTTAACTTTCATCATTATTCTTTCTTCTGGATTGGAAGAGCAAGAGTTGACCCCGAATTGGTAATTCATGAGACTTAGACCCCGGTTACTATGAAAAACAATAGGATTTAGAACATTGTCTTTGTGGACCAGTCTATGCTGGTGGACACTGGTATCTCCCATACTACACTACAGACTTTAAACTCAGCAAATTACTCCTTAAAGTTGTTTGATTATGTCTAAGAAGTTTTTAATAGTTCACTTGTATGTTGTACCACATTTATTGATATATTTGCAGCATATGTAAGTAGACATGTACAAATTATATCAAACCTATAGATAATTGTTGGCTTATTTCTACTCTCTGTTCCATATAATCATCTTATTAGAATTATTATTACAGATCAGAACTATTACATGTCATGCATATAATATATATAAGTATTTCAATGCATTTTAATAATTTATTCAATATGCAACCTGTGGTTAAAAAGAATACCAGATAGTTTATCCAATAAAAATTCTCTGATACTAGTTGAACTTACTTAAAGATATATTTTTTGTTTAGAAAATGTATCAAATGTATCATTCATCAGATACTTGTCAACATACTTAAAGATACAGTGTTTGTTTAGTTTACATGCATTCATACAATTTTTTGCCAATATGAGATCTAACACATTGCTATTTTTAATTAACAAGTTCAGTTAATTGGGTGGGACAAGGCCAGTCAGTCACTCTGGCTTAAGGAAGGAAATAGGTGGTTTGTCATGTCCTTTGGTCTAAGGCTACTAAAATTTAACCTAAGGCTATTATTTCTGATGCTTCTTTTATTCCCTGTGTCAGTACCCAATTAATTTAACCTGCTGGGAATGGGGTGTGTGAAGAGCATTTCTAAATATTTCTTAAAGAAACTATTAGAGGATTTCAAGACACTGCCTATTGTAGGTCCCTGAGAGCTTGCAGAGAAAAAAATCTAAGTGAAATATTTAGTTGTACATGCCTTTTATCCTTGTGTATAGGTAACTCTACACTACATATAAAAAGACATTATCCAACCACAATATGGGTAACATGGAACCTGTACTTTATTTTATAATCTAGTAAATGGAGTAAAAATTCTGGCAATTCATTTTTGAACTTAATTTCTATTTGGATAGTTCATCATAGGAAATAATTTATAGACAAATATGTGGTTTATACTGTTAGGATTTTACTGTTTTTAGAATCTTCATTATTACTTCTCTCAATGTTTATTTATAACTGAAAATTATAATTTAACACATTATAACATATATGTCACAACAGTAGATTTGATTAATATTTGTTTCCAATTTGTTTCAGAATGTCTGGGCAAAATTTATACAGCCACCAGCACTCCTAGGAGAACACCAATCGAAGAGTGATAGGATTAGAGGAGTTATCTCACAAAGGTAATAATTTCTTCAAGGAACCAGTCAGACTCAGAGTGGGGAATGTTAATGAGGAACTTCCATATGCAGTGCTATTCAGTTAACATGCTTACCTCTTGGCCAGTGGGAATGGGAAGAACTCTTGGTAATAAATTTTGGCCATTAAACCATAATCTCAAATGTACAGAGTTTGTCTTAGAAAATCCTGAACAGGATATTTTCTTTCTAAAATGTTGGTTCTTTCTGCATCAGTGGGTATATATAAATCATGTTAATAAGACTTCTACAGACTAAATATTTATTGTAAGATATTTTATTGTAAGATTTAGTTTAGGTAGAGAGGTGGAGGTTATGTCATTTGGACCTTCATGTTAAAATGATATTCTTAATCTGGGTCAGAAATATTTTTCCCTCTCAAAAACATTATTATGAATCTTAATTTATAGTTGCAGCAACTGTGGAAAAGTAAGAAGTAACAATATATTCAGCATTATACAAATGGTATCTGGGCTGAAATTCCTCACTTTCTCATTACTGCTTTTAACAAGCAAGATTCTACCTCTCTGTTATAATGAAAGAGCATGGATTATTAATAAAATAATTTATTTAATTCTAAGTTATCAAATAATTCACTAGAAAGGTGAATTGATACCTGAGTTTCTGACTCTCTAGTTCTCGATGTCTTGATGTTGACATATTTATGGATCTTTAAATAAAATCCTGCACAGTTATTCTTAACAGAAGCTAAATAAAATTTATAACATCAGTCTCCTTAACTCTATTTAGAAAAAATAGAATGTTAGAAAAATAATACATATTTGTACAGATTTGCTCTTTCCCACAGGGATTTTTAAGTGTCAGGAGATGTTATTTGCTGCAAATTCAAATAGCAGCTGCAAAATGCTTAATTGCCTAGACACAGTTTTTCTCTCCTTGGGACATGTTTTTCATCTGCTCCAATTTTCTACTTGGAATTCTGGTTTATATTTGTGTAAGTGACTGCAATGGAAATATGTTTACATTAGAGAGTCACTGTTCTCAAATACTTTCCACTAGTATAACTTATCTTAGTGATCCTGAAAATCATGGAATGCCTTCCAGTCAAGGGACAAGCCGATGACAGGAATATCAAGTTTATTTTAAAAAGTGATAGTTGTTTTTCTATTCTCCTCGTGCAACCCAAATTGCATAACATAATGAGCCCAACCAGTCTATCTTCCTATCTTTCATCAAGTCCCAACTACCAGCTACAGACAGCACCATTATTTCCCTCACCAGATAACAAAAGTTTCATTCCAACTACAGAGGAAGTCGATTTCTTAATGTGGCTTTTTATTCCAGAGTCTCCAAATCAGTTTTCTCTGCATAGGTCTGATAAGAAGATCAAGGCTGGCTGAGCCCTGGTGGCGTAGTGGTTGTGCGCGGGACTGCGGCCCACTGGGATGGAGGTTCAATTCCAGCTCCCAGGAGCAAAGGCTGGGCCTCCTACTCCCACCACCTGAGGGCAGTGATGCCTAAAAAAAAAAAAAAAAGAAGAAGATCAAGGCTATCCTAACAGGATTCACCCATGAGTAGTTGTGAAAAATTACCCCCAAATCCCTGGGATTTCACTGTGCTGTAATGAAAGGAGCCCTCTGAGAAACTGAAGAAAGGATCTCATCAACAATCTGGCCTGTGATCTTCCTATATTGCATATCATTGCACGTGTGTGAATCTTAAGAGGAATTTATAGACTGGGATCACACATATGAGATAATATCACATTATGGACTTTATCTGGAATAGGCTGGATTGTTTTCTCAACATACAACCACTCTTTTATATAAATCTCTTTCTTATACACATATGAGTGTCTGTGAATGTGTTTCTCTGTTAACCCAGACTAACATACCTCGGGTGAAATTGAACCTTCAACATCTTAGTTAAGAGCTGAATGATGTAACATATGGACTCCCCATGGAGGCTCAAATTCCATGCAGATATCTCCAATCCAAATGAACAGCTATCTAAAAAGATACTGGCACAAATTTGATTTTTCTGACAATGCCTATACTTATACAAAAGGAAGAATGAGCTCTGATAAGAATGAGCCTTGTTGGCCATTCTAATAACTTATTTGTGAAGATAATTACATAAAATCCAACAAGAATAATTTCTCCTTCAAATGAGAGATTTCTTTGAAGAGAAATCTGTTTCATTTCTTGATAATTATAGTGCACATGTACTTAAGCTGTCAAAAGATCATAATGGTGACCCTTTATATGTTCTTGCTCTATGGATCCTTGTTCCTTCAGATCATGACCTGAAAACACTTGATTCTTAGTTTTCCTGCCCATATTTTTTTCATAGTGAACCTATCAGAAACAAATATTCTGATTATGTTAACTGAGCATTTTAATGAAGGTCTATTAGAATTGGCAGAATTTCTTGCTGATTCTGCAGTTTGAATCTTTTCACACAGTGATGACTTTCACTTATCCTGATCATTTTTAGACATACAAATGTCCTCATTAATGTTTATGCATCGTGAGATTTAATAGTGTGATATATATTTAATGGAGGTCCACAGATGATTCGTACAGGCTCAAGAAGGTCTTTTTTGTTTTTGTAGGCAATTGAATCAGCATCTCTATGATTTGTTTCACAAGTGACAAGGTGAAAAAGGAGAACAAGAACAAAAAAGAGAATTGACAATAGGTATTGCCTGACTGCGCCTATAAGAAATATTAGAAAAGCTAGGAAATGAAAACAAGGCAAGATTAGTAGCTAAATGTAAGGTCAAAATGCCCAAAGCAAGACACTGACATTATGCTTTTTAATAAAATTCTATTTCTTTGTTAATATTTCACATACTTTTTAATGTCATCATTATATGACATAGCTGTTTTTTTTAGTTCATATTTAGTGCTCAATCCTGACAAAAGAGGGGAGAATAAAAAAGCAATTTCCAGACCCTATGCTTCTCATACATGGTAATATATTATTACCCAATGGCATCAGCCTAGAATAGAACTATCTTGGATAACATTGACAATCATACCAACAAATCCCTTCTCTCATATAAGTTAGAATCATGTAATGATATTATGTAAGTGAACAACTACACATATCAATATTAAATTCTAAAATTGTATCTAATCTTGGATATTGAAAGATCGCTGAACTCTTTGTCACTTGAAAAGTATACAAGATGATATTGTGGTTCAAAAACCTTATTAGAGGAAAGAAAAGGTGCTGCCTAATAACATTCCCTGAAAATTGTTTTAACTGTTGCAATATTTATTGGGGTGCAAATGACATCAGAGCCATTCTCAGAGAAAGGTAAAAGTATATCTGAGTGATCACAATCCAATATGTATACTAAGAGCATGGGAGGATCATGAAAGGAAAATGAATTAATTTAACATAGGTCAGCTAGCAACTCTCTAGCAGCTCCTAGGATTTTCATTTCATATGACAGTCATTGGTGTATAAGGAGACGGAGGTCAATGAACCAGGTGTACAATCCAGACGTGGCAAAAATTAAACAACCTTGCTCACAGAATCCACTAATTCTGGAAGCAGGCCCCACATCTGAGGCAGTTTGTTTGATCAGAGGTGTGACTTCAGTAAGGATGTTGCATTCCACACTAATCTGATCTGATCGTGGAGAATCACAGTTGATTTCCTGTGTTCACGTTATTAGGAATTACTAGGTTTTAACTGCCAAACCTGGGTAATCCTGACCCATCAAAGTTGACACAAAACCTATCTACCACAGGGCCCAAACAAAATAGCCTTCATTAGAAAGCACCAAGACATACAATTAAGCATTCTAAAACCAAGGTCAAACATTAATCCTGAAAGCAACTCATAGAATAATAATAATAATAATAAAACCCAACCACCTACCAAAGAAGAATCAGTGAAACTAAGCTCAGATTTCTTGGCAGAAACAATGGGATTATAAAAAGAGGAGATGTATTGGTTGGATACAGACTGTTGGGACCCCTGAGATTATGACTTTTAGTGATCTTTCAAATCTAAAATAGATTCACTCCCTACACTGGGAAGTAAACACCATTTGGGATAATCAACAGTGTGAGATCTAAAGAATGGGGTTTATTAAATTCAGAAAAAAAATTAGAAAATAAAGAGGAATAGAATTAGTAAACATAACAAGATACTGTATATACTCATGTATGTCAAGTTTTCAGCACCATTTCTATTATTAAATCATTTTATTGGATGCTCATACAATTCTTCTTACAATCCATGTGTCAAGCATTTTTGGACATTTGTTTCCCTCATCAAAACACCAGCTTTCTATGAAACCCCTGGTATCCACTCCTCATTTCCCCTTCCCTCCCATGTCCCTTCTACCATGAACCCTTGATAATTTATATATCACAATTATTTTGTCATATCTTACATCATCCAATGTCTCCCTGTACCCACTTTGCTACCCATCCCCCAAGGGAGGGGGTTTTATGTAGATACTTGTAATCTGTTCTCTCTTTCTATCCCACCTTCCCTCCACCCTCCCTTCATTGCTCTTCCCACCATTGGTCCTGAGGGGTTTTTCTGTCTTGTATTTCCTGTGTTTCCAGTTCCTATCTGTATCAGTGTACATCCTCTGGTCCAGCCAGATTTGTATGGCAGAATTGGGATGGGGGAGATAGTGGGGGTGGTGTAGAGGGTGAAGTCATTTAAAAACTAGTATGTGCTATCAAAAGATATAGCACTTGGGGTCTTGAAAGTTTGAGGATAAACAAGTGGCCATCTAGCCCAGAAGCAACAAAACTTAGATGTAAGAAGACAGCAACCTGAGTTATCAGGAGATATTGAGGGGATCAGTTATCTGGCATCAGAGAAAAAATACCATATCATTGTGAATAAGGGGAATGAAGAGTGGGGATCCACAGCCCAAATGTAGGCAACTGGATATTCCTCCAGCCCATTTTAATGCAGTTTTTGTGGTAAAATTACGTGCCTTGGATGATATTTGGGTCAACTTATACTCAGGTGTATACGGTAACTGATTATTTTATTCTGAGGTTTGTAATCAGTGACGTGAAACAGAATGTGCATGAGTTACTGAAGGGAAAAATCTATCAGGTCTGAAAACCTTCCCAATTCAAATAAAAAAAAGAGATAGAAAATAAGAGAAGTGAGGAAGGCATCACCAAATAGCAGCATGCCCACTCTAGGCAATGACCATTCAGCTAAGGAGAAACATCAGTAACAATTACAATTTCAAACATCTAGGATGTTCCTAAATTTTAGGACTCCAAAATCTTCTGGAATATCTATTCAAACTGCCTCTGTCTGACTGTTTTTATTATTCCATTTTTGAAATTCATGGCAGAGGGTTATTTTTCACGCAAGGAGTGACGCTATGGAACAATGTAAGCACATGAGTATGTGGGTAGACATAGGATGGAATGAACTCTAGACAGGAAAGCCAGCACCAAGCCTCAAAGTGGATTTCAATTCACTCCAAGGTGAAAATGAGATTTATCTTAGGTGGGTGTCTTAAAAGAATAAACCAGTTGGGGTTATCTCTCCTTTTATCTGTATATGTTTACACAGTTATATTTATTTCCAGGAAATGACTTATGTAGTCGTGGTTCATAACAAGTTCCTTATATGTGGGTCAGGCTACAGGCTGGAATTTATTAATCATCTGGTCACAGGGGTTGACACATGTTCACATAACTGTAGGAAGAATGTTGAAGGCTGAAGTTTCATGGGATTGTTGGAGTTGATGAATTGCAAAATCTTCAGGTCAAATTAAAGGCTGCTGGTTCACACACAAGGACTGCAGGTCAGAGTTTGATGAATGGGTTTATGTTGTGGAATCCAAAACTGATTGTCTGGAATGTAAACTCCCATCCAACTTACAATAAAATGTTTGTTTGTTTGTTTGTTTGCTTTTAAAGATTGAATTAACTTTACCAGGATATATGTGCTTGGTATTAAATGCTTTCAAGTCTATTTCAACTCATAGTGATATTAAGCACCACAGTAGGAAAAACTGCTGAATCCTGAGTCATTCTCACAATTGTTTTTGCTTGCAACCATTTTTGCAAACACTGTGTCAATCCATCTCATGAAGTTCTTCCTCTTCTTCTCTGTTCTTTTTCACTGAGCACAATTCAGGGTCCAAATTCTCTTGATAATATGTGTTAAGTACCCAAGAAGAAGTCTAAGAAGTCCCTCCTAAAGAGCATTCTGATTGTACTTCTTCCAATATAGGTATATTTGTTCTAGTAGTTCCAGGTTCTTTCATTATTGATCACTGTAGTAGTTTCATAATCTTGTATCAACCTGATGCTATTAAGACTGAAGTTTAATCTGTCAATCAGCTTGATTAGGTAGTGACCACAATAAATGACTCCCTGGAGGCCAGTCTCTCTCTCTCTCTCTCTCTCTCTGCCTTCACCTTCCTCTTGTAAAGACACAGACATGCTGAGACACATGAAAGTTCCTTTCTCTGCTTCATCTTCTTGTTGAACAGCCACACTTGGAGAGCTGGAGGAGTAAGGTAGAGACCCATACCAGTGCTGGGATGTGTCCACCAAGTTTGCGTTGACCAGCCTGTGATCTTCCTTCATTTTGCACCAATGCATGTAGCTGTGTGCATCTGAAGAGGGATTATGGACTATTATCAGATGTATGGGCTAATGTTGGATTTGAGGATGAGATCCAGACTGGGATGGGATGTTTTCTCCATATAAAATTGCTCTTGGATATAAATCTCTCTCTTATCTGTACATGAGTGTCCCTGGATTTGTTTCTGTAGTCAACTTGGCTTAACACATTCACCAACATCAAAATTCAAATGTGTCAATTTTTTGGTCTTTATTATTAAATGTTTTATTTTCACATGCACATAAAGTGATTGAAGATGCCATGACTTGAGATGTTAGATAGATGCCATCAAATCAGTTTTAACTCACAGACTCTCTCTATAGAAGAATGAAATGCAGCCTTATAACATACACATAATAATTTTGATGTTTGAACTCATTGTCGTAACCATTATGCAAATCTTTCTGGCTAAAGGTCTTTTATTGTTTCACTGCCCCTCTACTTTACCAAGCATGATAAAGCATCATTCTCCAGGGACTGGACTCTTTTGGCAACATGTCCCAACTATGTAAGACGAAGTCTAGCTATCCTTACCTCGAAGAAATATTCTGTCTTTGCTTCTTCTAAGACAGATAATCTTCTTCTTTTGACAATCAAGGATATTTTCAATATTCTTCAGCAGCACCATAATTGAAATGGATTGCTTCTTCTACAGCAGAGGTTTTCAACCTGTAGATCAAGATCCCTTGATGGGTCAAATGACCCTTTCAAAATGAGTCATCTAAGACCATCAGAAAACATATTTCCAATGCAGATATGCCCACATGTGAGTACCCAGTGAGAAGACTGTTAGCCATGTGACACCATGTTTCAAGACAAAATTTCACTGATTTGTAATTATAAATCAATATTTCACAATATATAATTACATATAGTTTTTGTGAGTAATCACATCACTATGCTTAGATTTTGTTCATTTGTAACAATTAAAATATAACTTGAAAATCAGGCCTTTCCATTATGACTCATAAGTCACAAATTACAGTTATGAAGGCACAATGAAAATAATTTTATGGTTGATTTTCACCACAACACAAGGGTACTGTACAAAAGTGTTCCCATATTAGGAAAGTCAAGAACCACTGTTCGACAGTCTTCTTTATTCAATGTCTAATTTTCACATACGTATGAGGCTATGAAAAATACCCTGGCTTCAGATTAGTGAAAGTTAATCCTCAAAGTGGAATCTTTGCTCTTCAACACTTCAAGGAGATTTTGTGTGCAAAGCAAAAAATTATTTTATTTATTGACTGCTACTTCCAGGAAGATTAATTGTGAATCCAAGCAAGATTGATACTTGACAATTTCAATTATTTCTTCATTTATTATGTTGTCACCTACTGATTCAGTTTGGAGGATTTTAGGATTTTTTTTTGCATTTGGCTCCTAGGACCCTCCTTATTTAAAAAAACAAAACAAAAAAAACTTCTTTTTTGAGAGACACTATCACTCCGTGACCTGGTTGACAGGCTAGACTTTGCCCCTACGGTTTTATATCAAGTTGACATGAAATTATGTAACTACAACATTCATGTTTTAAGCTCTTGACATCATCCAACAATTCATTGGGACTTATGTTATTAATGTACATTACATCAAATCTATTCTTGAGATAATCAGGTAGAATAAATTTCAGGTTATATTTTGATTCTCATGGACCTGTTTTTATTTCCTTCAACTTCAATATAAACTTATATACAAGCAATGGATGGTATGTTACACAGAGAACCATGGCATCATTTTGGCTACTGATATTCAACTTATCCATAAGAACTCAACCTCCCCCTCAAAAAAAGAACTTCCTACAGATGTAGCCCATCCCCCCCCACACACACACACACACGTATTCCATTGGACAAAGTACATATGTATAATCATCGCTTTTGTGATTTAAAAAAGGTACTTGCATTGAAGGAGTCTTTGGTTTTGTAAAATTCTTCGATGTGATTTCCAGCTTCTTTCCTATGACCAAAGCCATATTTTCCCTTGATCTTTTCTTAGAATTTTCCTATTCCAATTACCAATACATATGTGTGTATCTTGATTGCATATTTAATCAACTTCAAACTGAAAGAGTTGGTAGATTTCTACAATTTCTTTATTACTGACTTTAGCGGTTGGTGCTTAAATTTGAAAAAAAAAGTGTAACATTAATTTGATTTCCTTGTATGTTGTACATTTACCTATAGTGTTGTATTAACCAGATCTTGTAATGTTCTTTTTGACGAATGTGTCGTCATGTAATCATGTGTCAATTTCATGATTAGAAGTCTAGGGTTAGAGTCTAACCTCAAGCTGGAGATAGTCAATCAGACCTCTGTGTGGGCATGGCTTTCTCCGGAGAATTCTGTGAAGTCTTGCAGTGTTTCCCAATTGGAGAAGAGAGACTCAGTCTCTTGGAGTTGATCTACTGACACGATGGTGGCATGCTGAGAGATCCCGAGTCCTGGAACCTGGAGGACCCAGAGGAGAAGCCACATGGGCTTGCCCTGATGGGACCAGACTTCTGGAGAAGCCACAGAGAAGCCCTTCCAGTGCTGAGATGCTTCTACCATCAATGGATACTGCTGAAGAACCCTGATCCCTAGAAATGAGGAGCCATGTGGAGACCCCTGGAGCACTGGGATGCTTCTACTGTATGTGCTTTGTGAGTCGGTAGGAGACTTTACAGACTAGTATCAGACATGTGGGCTAATATCAGACTTGTGACTTTGAACTGGATTGGGTTGAGATGCTTTCTCAAGGTCACATTCCTCTTATATATAAACCTTTCTCTTATATCCATATGCATGTTTATGAATTTTTTTCTCTAGTCTACCCAGACTAATACAATGAAGAATTTAGCCTCCTTCATCTTGTATTTCTCACCATAATAAACTGACTACCTGTCTGATTTGAAATGGCCAACACCAATCACTCAATCACTGTGTCAACCACTCTTGACTTCTCTAGGGTCTTTCCTTTTTTTTTTTTTTTTTTTTTTTGCTGCCCCTATATTTTACAAGCATAGTTTCCTTCTTCAGCATGGTCTCTGCTGATTATATGTCCAAATTTTACGAAACTAAGTCTCGCTATCCTTTTCTCTAGAGAAAATTCTGATGGCACTTGTTCCAAAATAGATTTGCGGGTTCTTTTGAGAGTCCATGATACTTTCAATATCTTCATTAGAACCATAATTAAAAGACATTGGGTTTTCTTTGGTCTTTACTCAATGTCCAACTTGCACATGGGTGTTGAAAATACCATGGTTTTGGGCAGGCACAGCTTAGTCCTAAAAGTAACCTTGCTTTTCAAGATTTTAGAGAGGTTCTATGCCACATGTTTACCTAATGCAGTCTGTCTTTTGAACTCTTCATGGGTGCATCTTTGAGCATTGATTTTGTATGCAAGCAAGACAAAATTCTTGAAAATTTAAGCTTTTCTACACTTGCCATAATGTTAACTAATGGTGGTGAAGATTTTTATTTTCTTTACGTTGACTTGCAAATCAGACTGAATGTTTCAGTACACACACACACACACACACACACACACACATACTACCCCCAAGTATAAGCTTTTTATATAAACTTAGAAAAATGAAAATCACTTCATGATGGATAATCATTGAATAATCAAGTTAATACACACACTTAACTATCATACTATTGATAACAATTTAATCTGAAGTTCCTGGCTAATGTAATCGATATCAGGCCCATCTGCTAGTTGTAAGATTCAGAAGTTTCAACAGCAATAAGGTACCTGGGCAGAATGGCATAATGATCTATTTTTGAAAAATGAGTCATTGAAGTCCCTGAAAACCATAGTTCTATTCTGATCAAATCATCTGAATGGCATAAATATATAAATATGTAAAATATCTAAATGTAGACTTATGTAAATATATATGCACATATATAATGTCAATCAGTTTTAAGTTAAGCTTCTATACTAAAATAGATTAGAAAGAAAAACCTGACAGTTTACATCTTATAAAAAAACTGTGAACGTCCTACAGATAATAGTGGTCCAATCTCATTTTACACACAGTCACCACAATCAGGGGTCCATTTGATGAAATGATAACAAGATTCCCAGAAAAGTGAAGGTATGATAAAACTATGATTCAACTATGTGTCACACAAGTCCCAATGATTAATAATTATGTGTGAAATATATTCTACTTTAAAACAAAAATCATTATCATACACAATACCATTCCTATTAACTGTCTTTCAAAATATTTCTGAAAGAATGCCAATGTCCTTATTTTATAAGAGACAGATTCGGGTTTTGAAAGGTTAAGAGATTTTTCAAATAAAGACACTTATCCTGGAATATAAATGGTCTTCTTATCAATATTGAATTTTTCTATTTTTCTATTCTTGCTTAATAAATTTCAATAACAATCACCATAATTACCAGAGAGAAAGGGCAGAACCATCTGTTCACATACTATGCAGGAAAGAACTACTTAATAGAAACCTAAATCCAAAAGAAAAATTCTGATAAAAGTTTCCAGTGTGAAAAAAGGCCATTTATATATTTTCATTTACTTAAATGTCTAATTGCCAGTGTTTTGCATTTTCTTCCCTGACTTTTCCAGCACAACCAGTTCATCTGCTTGTTGGTCTAGTTGCTGAAAATGGATGGCATTTTCTACTGCAAATTTGAATGAACTTCAACTTCAGCATACTTCAAGAGAATTTTACAAAATAAAAAAGTAAATAGTTTCACTCTCAAAATTGGTCAATTTAAGAGTGAGTAGTTATTTTGATATTTTTCTTAGGGTGCCTGAAGCAATATCAAGCAGATTATTATTATAAGTATCCCAATACTACAATCATACATAAACAGAGCCAAATAAAGAGGATTTATCTTTCATCAAAAGCACATACCAACCCAGGCGTTATTAAGGTGCGATATATTCTTTCCCAAATTCGATAATGTATGTTCCCTTTAGCAGCCTTTGATATTAATATTCTAAATTTAGAAATTAAAAATAATGAAAACCTAATTTATTGAAGAGACTTTCAATGTGCATAATTAGCACTCCACAAATGCTCACAGCAGGGCCTTCGGGATTCTGTGCCACTGTATTCAATTTATATTATGTTTACCTATAAGAAAATTAATATGAGCATCCATAATTTTACTATTAATTTCATTGTCTCCAAGGTCTATGACAGAAGTGCAGTTACATTTCCATATTGAATTTTACCAGTATGATTGCTAACATTTGTGCATCAGCTACTATTTGTTAAGTACTTATCTAAATCCACAAAATATAGAGTGTTTTATTTAATTTTCAGTCACCTACAACTTTTACTCGTCCCATTTGGTAGATGAAAGAATGAAAGTACAAAGATTAAGGAATAAAGCTCTTTTTAGAAAGAGGGCTGTGGCAGTCTTCAGAAGAGGTAAAAAAAGAAGGGAAAAGAGTAAAGATATGTATGGAGAGAAAAATGTCAGTAGGCAAGGACTATAAGTTCAAGAGTCCCCGAGAGGAGCGAAAGGGAAAGTCTCAAATGACAGCTAAAAGCTGGTTCAAAGCTAAAAGCTGGAACCTCCTCAGAAGGGCTTGAAAGGCAGGCCTGGTGATCAGCTTCCCAAAGAAGGAGCACTTCTACTTGGCACACATGGGTTGCTGTGTATAGGAATCAGGATAATGGCAATTACTGGTAGTCACATTTCCTACAAAAGGGTTAGGTATGTGTCAGATCTTAGTAGTCTTGAGCCTGGTTTTTATGGAAATAAATGAAATGTATCTATGAAAATAAAGTAGCAATCTTGAATATAGAAAAGACTGCACATACTATCATGCAAAAGGAAAAATGAGAATATACAGGGAGGCACACAAAAGTTATATACATAGATTTTGATAATGGAGCAGGGGGCAGATATTATGGCTGTTAGATTTTATGTTGACACGAACTCAGATGAAAGGATAGGATATTAGACTAGCCCATGAATCAGATCACAGCCTGACAATTTCACCTGGATTGTATTCTGTCACGCTTGTCCTTGTCCTTCCTCCTTGCTTGGAATCTGTGTGTGTCTCAAGGAAGTGTCCCATGTGCACTGTGGACCTGGGGGGCTAGTGACACCCTGTTATGTTTTCACCAACCTTGCTCGACACAACTGCATGCACTGCTCTGTCTTCTCCCTGCTTCCCTCTTTCATTTTCTGCTTCATTATCTTGCCATTGCTCTATGTGATTCTCATGAAGGATTCAGCTAGCATCACACCATGGACTTGAGTTGGGCAGGATTTGCATGTCGTCTTGATATAAAAGTACTTCTTACACATGAGTGTCACTGGTTTTGTTTCTCTAGATGACTCAGACCAATGTGGAGCTTATCATCTGCTCATATATCCATCAGACTCCTGATTTGTTCTTTAGCACCAGCTAGGAAAGTCATCTCCTCCATGCAGTGTGTTTTTTGAGTTACCAATGAAATTCCCACAACCTTTTACCTCTGTGTCCAATATGTGAATGTACAGCAGGGCTGTCTCTTGAGCACTGAAACAGTGCTGGGTAAAATGTTAGCTTTGAAACTTGATTATTGGAACAGATTTAGGTTTTCAATTTTCTTTTTGTCTTGTGTTTTTAAAGTTATTCCCTTTATTTGTGTTGTGCTGGTAATTAGGTATCCTCAAGACAGTTCTGACGCATAATGAACTTTTAAAACTATATGCACAACAAAACTGAACACTGCTCAATCCTAAGCATCCTCACAATCATTCCTGTGCCTTGGTCAAGTGCTTAGCCATGGCTTTCAAAGTTATGCTACTTTATAGAAGGAAACTTCTGCACGTTTCTTCTGAGGAAGAGCTGGTAGGTTCCAATCACCAACCTATCCATGAAGTTGGCTGCCAAACTACTGTATCATCTAAGATTCTAATTCTTGATACACCTGGAAGAAATGGTATTGGGGTCACGCAATACACAGGAGAATGATAATTCAAGTACCCTTTAGCCCAATGCCAATTGCTACAGAGCACATATGCCTATACCCTCCCAGTTGTTTTTACTGTGCTCTGACACCAACTCTCCTTGCCATGACATTCTATTTCTCTGCTGGATAATCTATTGCAGCAGCCACACAGACTCCACAGAGGGTACACATGATCATGGGAATTATTAGGAAAGCTAAAATACCACAACACGCCAATATCAGAAAACAGAACCTCTTCACAGATCTCTTTTTGGTCCCAAGTGTCTCAGCCACATGATCTCTTCGCCTCTGCTCTATTAGGGTTGATAAATGCACAGAGATAGATCCACTCTGGAAGCCAGGGTCCCGCCCTCAGGCACCCAAACTTCCCTGTTCTTTGGACTAGGAAGTTCACCATTCTGTATAGAGGTTTCAGCATTGAGACCTCTGGTACCTTTATTGCCTCCACCATCTCAGTCAGAGAAGTCTCACGGGCTAGCTGGTGGTTCTTTTGTGAGGATCATAGAATACTTCCTTTTGCTTCTCCAATGTTTCCCATGCTCACTTGATGGGAGCTGCAAAGGCAATCACTTTGATGGGAGCTAGAAAATAGTATGTCTAGAAGAACCATACCAAGGAAGTTCCCTTGATTGGAGTTCCCCTATTTTCAGGTCAGATAATTAGATAACTTAATTTACTTTTCATTTAATTTGTTGAGAGCTTCTGGAAGTTAGGATATCGATATGTTTGTGGACAGAGCACTAATCTATCACATCAGTCCATCAGGTATTGCCATACCTCACTTTGTACTGCCCTTTAGGGTGCTTATATAAATGATCAGTTGCCACAAGCCACCTCTTAAAATACCACGAGGTTACTAGCAGCTAGGTAAAATCTAACATGTTGCTTAGGTTCTTTATCTGTTCTTTTCATCAACATCTCACTTTCCATCTGTTTTTCTTACCCTAAGTTTAGTCCTTCTAAAATTCTGTTGCCTGGGAGACACCCACACAATTGGAAATCTGACAATAAACCTAGAGAGATATTTGTAAGTTGAAAACATGAAATGAAATATTACCAAAACCCCAATCTACTGCCAGTGAGCCAATTTTGACCCAGAGGCCTTGTAATTCTTTATAGGATCACACATCCTCTTCCCTCTCCTGCAGAACAAGTGATGATTTTGCAGTGCAGAGCTTGTAGTTAGCAGTCCAAATTAGGGGTCAGATTCAATAGTTGGGATGAAAAGAGTCAAGTACCCAAAGTGGTATACTCTCTGAGATGTAGTTAAAAGGAGATGAAATATTTTTAAGAGACTTAGCTCGGTAACTAAACCATATAACAACAAAATTACTTTCATCTATTCTTTTATTGATTTTAGCTAAACAAAATTTAAATGCTTCAAGAGCTAGTATAGGTTGTAAAATGAATACATTCACTGTTATATTTTAAAGCAGAAAATGTATTTTACAAATTAAACTATGGACTAAAAAGTAAGCACTGGCTTTCGCTCACAAAAATGCAAAAGCAGAGCTCTAAGAAACTACATATTTTGGTGCTACAAATCCAAGTACAATAAGACATATTGGATTGTCTTTAGCAATTTAGTATTTTCCATTTCACAATGAAATTATTAAGTCATACATCATTTAACATACATGGTTAACTCTGTGAAAAAGATATAATGTGATTTCACCATCATGCAATCACTCATACTCCAGTTCTACTTTTCCTTTAATCGTATTGAACAAAATTGATGCCTTTGCAGTGAATGTCAAATGTGTTTGGCCCTCAATCCATGGCATTAGTGATTTCTCCATATCTAATATACTTATTACTCAAATTGCATTAGTCTTAACATTTAGATTTTTCTTTGTTTTTGAGGATAGCTGTGCTTGTTGAAAATTTGCCTATGTCATTAAGCAGTACTCACTGATTTTTCACCTTCATGTTGCTTAATACATTTTGTTTCACATCCAAATCTATACTCCTCTTATTCCTTTTGCTTCTGCTGTCCTCTTTTGTTTTGTTTATTTTTAAGGGGCAATACTCTATTTTAATTTCTTACATCATTTTTGGAGACTTACTGATATTATAACAATCCATAATTCAATTGTATATTGTACATATGTTTCTATCATCATTTTCAAAACATTATCTTTTTATGTAGGCTTTAATATCAGTTCCTATTTTCCTTCTTTTTGGCATCACTTCTTTTTCCTCTTTTATTAATCATTTTATTGGATGTTCTTTAGATCTTATAGCAATCAATAAATCATTTTTATCAAGCAATTTTGCATACATGTTGCAATCATAATTTTTGAAACATTTCCTTTCTACTTGAGACCTTGGCATCAGCTCTTTTTCCCCTCCCACCCCCATGAATCCTTGATCAATTATATATTATTTTTCTTTTTCTATCTTACACTATCAGCTGTCTCCCTTCATGCACATTTCTGTTACTCATCCACATCTGGATGGATTGAAGTTATATAGCCATCATTGTGAGAGACCCCTGCCAGCACTGAGATGCTTCCATCATCACTGTAGCTACAAAAATTTCCATCCATTGGCCTGTGATCTTCCTGCATTTGGTATCATTGCATGTATTCTAGGTTAGAGTTCACTGAAGTACAGATGTCCTTAGTACTGTGTAATTACACTTTAAATTTCACAAGGGTCCATCACAATTTCTCCTGTTTCATCCGCTATCATGGCTTTTGATGCTTTTACCTTCCTTTCTTTGTTTAGGTTTGCCAATGGCCATTCATTGGTGTTAATCCTTTCCAAAAATCAGCTTTTTACTGTATTGATATTTGCAAGATATCTAATTTTCCCTCCCATTTATTTCTGCCCTGATTCTTATTATTTTTCTTTTGCTATTAGTAGGATTATTCTGTGTACTATCATCTAAATGATGGAGCCTTTGTAACAATGTATCAATCATGTTTTTCTTTCTTTTTCATATGTTCATTTATCACTATCAATCTTTGTTGTGCCCCAAAGATTTTGGTATGCTGTATTCTTGCACTTGTGGGTTTTTAAAATCTTTCTAATTTTATCTCTGATCTGGCCCAGTACCAATTCATTTTGCAGTATGAAGCTCTTCATCCTCCAAGTGTTTGCTGTTGCTTTCTTAACCATCCTTTTGTTGATGTCCAGCCTTATGGTATAGTGGTACATGAGGGAAGTCTAAGTCATTGATATGTGCTTGAATTTACAGAGGCTCAATTTTTGTCCCAGCATGTGTCCTATCATTGAGTATGTGCCATGTATGCTTAAAAAGAATGTGAATTTTATTTGCAGTTGGGGGGGAAAGGTCTAAAAGTATCTATAAAGGGAAGCAGCCTAACTGGAGAGTTTAGTTCTGTAGCCTATTAAACTTATTTCCAGTAGTCTTATCTTTCTCAGAAAGTGGAGTACTAAAGTCACCTACTATTGTTGCTGAACTCTGATTTTTTTTCCTATTTGGAGCAGTTGATTGACAAGTTTCATGGGTATCTGAGTGGGCACGTATATATTTATTATGTTCAATGGTTCTTGATCCCTTGAACACTCTAAAATTCCCCTCCTTATCTCTTTTTATGACTTGCCACCTTGAGAGCAATTTTGTCAGATATTAAGATTGCAAACCCTTCTTTCTTTGAATTGTCATTTGGTTGATATATTTTTCTCCAGCCTTTAATTCTCAGCCTATCTTTGTCTGCATGTTTGTGATATATGTCTTATGGAAAGCAGATAGATAGATAATGTTTTCTAAGCCAGTCAGCTAGTCTCTGTCTTTCAATGGATAAGTTCAGATCATCGACATTCAAAGTTATTACATACATCTGTGGACTCTGCTATCATCTTGTACCTTTAGTGTTGAGTGTTTCCCTACCTCCTTTCTTGTCAGTGTCTTTCTTCGGGGTTGGGGGTGTTCATTTCTGCCTTCATTTTCACCATTGAGATAATTTTATCTTGGTGGCTGCTTTTGATGTGTTGAGCTCTGGGTGAGGTTGCTCTATGTGGTCGTCCCCTATTTGTGTTCGGCAATTGTTCCTCTTCTGACAACAGTGTGCCAGAAAGAACTTTTTGTAGAGCTAGATTTTGTTTAACATATTCCTTTAGTTTTCCTGGGTAAGGAAGACTTACTTCTCTGTCTATCTTGATAGATAGATAGATAGATAGATAGATAGATAGATAGATAGATAGATAGATAGATGATAGATAGTTTGGTGTGGTAGAGAATTCTAGTGTTGACATTGCCTCTCTTTCACCTTATGGAAAATTTTTACTCCCCTCTCTCCACTTCTTTCATGGTATCTGCTTTTAGGTCTGAGCATATTCTTTTCTAGGTACCTATATAGATGACTGCCTTTCCCACCCTAGATATTCTTGCAATTTTCTCCTTTGTCTCAATGTTGAATAGTTTAACTGGTATGTGCCTTGGCAAATTCTTTCCATGATAAGGTCTAGCTGTTGTACTCTCACTATTAAAATGGTTGTCAGATCTTCATTCATTCAGCTGGGGCAGTTTTCTTCCTGGAATTTCATCAGTATTTTTGCAGTTGACTCATTTGTTGTCTTCTTATGGTAATCTAATTATTCACATGTTGCTCCTCTATATAGCAATAACATTGTTTTTAGTTTTTCAATTTCTCTGATTTTTTTATTTGACTATTTATCCATTTTTTGAAGTCTTTTTGGTTATCCTTGAGGTCACTTTATGGTTCTCCACTTCTAGTCTGTTGATACATGATATGGTCTACTAAATATATTTGCTTTTGCTACTTTGTCCCTTAAAATCTATTTTTATTTGGTGCGTGGCCTTTATCTTTTCTATTGTTTCATCTTTTTTCTGTATTGCTTCCCTTATATCCTGTATGACTCCATTCTGAAGATTTTGTCCTTGGTAGATAAATGTCTGTTTCTGCTAGGCACATAATTAGATTCAGGATTTCCTCTGATGCTGCATTTTGTTTCTCCTGCTTTGTTGTTGTTGCTGTTGAGATAGTTGAGGCTGGTTGCTGTTTGTGTGTAATTTTGGAGGAGTTTGGCACCATTTTACAGAGAGTCAAAAAAATTAGGCTTTCTTTGTGAGGCTCGTACAATTGCTTTTGCACACTGCCTATAGCCACTGCACTAGGGAGTCAGGTTGTAGCTATACCCCATGGGGTTTCACTCTTTCCCTAGCCAACTGGGATTTTGTTATTTAGAGTGAAAGCTAGATGGCCTCTCTCAGAGGGTGCTAGTAGACAGTTGGGGACTTTGAGGGTGGCACTGCACATGTCAATCACCTGGGAAGCTGTAGCACCATGGCTGGTGGCAGCATGGAGTGTCTCAGTGCTTTGGTCGACAGGCATGGTTGTTCTCAGCAGCATGGAACACCTATACTGGGATTGTGGGGAGTGCTGTGGAAGGTTTGCAGGTGGTCGGGAGCTCCCCAAAGGGTGACTATCTCACAAAAGGAAAGAAAGAAATAGAAAATAAAAGAAGTCTTGAGTCAGCCAAGACTGTGGTGTGGCTAAAACAAAGCTCTTAAACCAGCTGTGGCTGTAGTGGGAAAGAGAGAAGAAAAAAAAGAAAAAAAATACTGAACTGACTGTGGGAATGGCGGGGTTTAATCACAGTCGCAGGCTAGTGATAGCTGTGGCAGTTTTGACGCAGCCACCCTGAGCCAGCTGCAACTGTGGTAGAATGGAAGCGAAGCCCAGGGAAAGCTGTTACAGGGCTAATCCAAAAGCCTGTAGCGCTTTTCAACCTAGTGAACCTGAGTCTACTTATATTCCTTATGCTACTCCTGTGTCCTCGACGAACCCTCTCAGTGGCTCTCTTGTGTGGATTTCTGTGGAGTTCCTCCAGTGAGTGTCACTTGGTTGCTATCTTGCCACTCATCCCTGTTTTTGAGAGCAATAAGTCACTTTATGATAACGCTTTTTTTTTCATAATGGAATCTAAGTGCAGAGATGATACTAGATAAGTGGTACATGAGATTGGATGCTGCTTCCTGTAAGTCAAAGCATATACTTTTATTCAGTTAACTTTTTAGATGTAATACAATACATGGATAAATCAGTAATATAGGTGTTCAAGATGAGTATCAAGACATACGTGTTATAGGTATGTATTTATGATTCAGTATATGCCAAGAAGTTTGATCAGCTTCTATAGAAGAGATAAGAGATACATTGGCTGCATGTAGAATGAGTTGAGTTTCCCTTATCATGTTATCTGGTACGGGTTTCTAAATGTAGGTATATGTTTATAGGATCAGAAATGTATATGTGATGTGACTTTTCCTAAGTCATTATTCAATTCTAGACTATATATCATTTTTTCTAATGGATTTGGTTAATCATAGCTATCAGCACTGTAAATAGTATTTATTAACTCTAGTAGTAAGAAACTTAAAGATTGATATACTTCTTTTCTTTTCAGGCATCACTGCCCTCTGGTGGTGGGAATAGGAGCCCCAGTCTTTGCTCCTGTAAGCTGGAATCGAACGTCCATCCCAGTGGGCCACAGTCCCGCACACAACCACTATGCCACCAGGGCTCAGCCCCGATTTACTTCTTAATCAGGAAAGTAGAGACTAATTGAGGAAATATCTAGAAAGAAAGTCTTCATATCATGGATCACTGATGTGGTAGTTACATAATCTGGTATCAACTTGAGACTACTATGAATGGAGGGGTGGAGCTTAGTCTGTCACTCAGGTCCCAGCTTGATGTCCTCATTTGGAGGTGCAACAGACATATATAGTTCACGGTAGGGCAGATACACTCATTCCCAGTGATTACCCACATGGAACTACGCTGTTAGAGTCAGAGCCCTGGACCTGCAGGAGCCACATGGAGAACCTGGCCAGAACTGAGATGCTTCCACCACCACTGGAGCCACAAGACTTTCCACCTACTGGTCTGTGATCTTCCTGTATTCGGCATCATTGCTTGACTGCACTATTCATATGGGGTAAACTTGGACTTATGGACTTGATCTGGACTGGACTGGAATATTTTCTTAATATACAATTGCTTTTTGATATAAAGTTTTCTCTTCTGTCTAAGAATTTGTTTCTCTAGTCTATCCAGCCTAACACAGGTGATATTAGTAGAGAAGAACAGATTCATGAGACAATCAATGATGAAACTTGTTCCGATCCTATATTGAAATTCCCATGTGATACATGGCCACTGTTAATTATTTAACTTACCAACTATTTCATGCATAGTTCCCAGAAGGGCACAGAGATCTGGAGATGTCTTCAAAAGTTGTAAAATAATGAAAAATGAGAAAAATGTTTACAGATTGAGCACAATAAAAGGAAATATAAAGCTGAGTGTGACAACATGATATAAGATTCCAAGTGCAAATAAACAGGTATGTGTGAGAGGGATAAATTCCTGTATGATAAAGAAGGCTTCTTAGAATATCCAGTGAGTTAAATTGATGGTTAGATATATGACAGAAGCAGGACTTTGGGGGGCAAAAAAATGGTTGCATGGGCTTTGACTATATTTTAAAAAAAGATATTGATAGGGACAAACTGGTTCAAAAATGAGAAATAGTAAAATGCATGAATGAGAAGTCAGGCAGCAGATTTAGGGACCAGCAAATGAAAGCAACCTCATCCTAACTTTTCTTTCTTAATCCACCCTCGTATCTGAATACCATTCTTAACTTTGTGTTGCTCTATTTGAAAATGTAAATAAAAATGTAAATATGAACTTGTCTCTTTCCATTGTGCTTATCTATCCCATTATGGATAGTTTTCTTTATTACCGATCCTCTATTTACCAACTTAATGGTTTTTATAAGGGCTCATTTCTCCTGATATCATGACCAAAGTATATGATACTAAGTCTTGCCATTCTACCTTCCAAGGAACATTCTGATTGTGCTTTTATCGAGACATAATTGTTTATTCCAAGGCATAAAAGTATAATTCATAGTACTTTTAATATTCTTTGTCAACATTATAGTTATAATTCATTGGTGGCCTTCAGTTTTCTGTACTGATTGTCCAAATTCCCTATAATTAAAAGGTGATTAAACGTATCATGGCTTGGGTAACCTTCCAAGTGAGTGCGTGCTCTTCTCACCAAAGACATTTCCCTGCATGGGTCTGGGAAGAAAGTCGGAGGGCATGTAGACCAGATAGAATATCTGTGAAAATTGGTTAATAGGATTCATTTGATTGCCATCCTGCAGGGTTTAAAATGAATGCACTCTCTGAGAATCAGAAGGGAGGGTGTCATCTTTAAGAGGCAGGAGTTAAACTTGTCCTCTAGATCCAAGATCCTTGAGCAGTGAACCTTCTGATTACAGAATATAGCCATAACTTCAGAGGAACAGCATCAGAACTAGCAGCTGGAGTTTGGCACAGAGTGATAGATTTTCTAATCCAAGGAGCAAGGAAAGCTGAGTGCTTTGATGCTTCAACATGGGTTGTGGAATCGAATGCCTCTGGAAACTTAATTGGGACACTGAGGTTGCTTCCCCATATGCAGATGTGGGAACTGAGTGAATGCCTTCAGGCTGAGACTAACTGGGGTGGGGTGCCTGTAGAAGTTCAGCTGCTGACACACAGAGCTTGAACGGAATATCTCCAGCTTGAGTCTTCCAGTGAAGTGGTCTGCCCCGTTGGACATTTATCAGTGGACCTGAGAGAGTGTTATATCATTCCCATAAACAATTTAACTCTGAGTATTTCTCAATGATTAACTTTCTAAATAAACTTTTTAATTGTGAATCTTGCCCATGAGTTCTTTGTAGCCATTGCAATGATATTATAATCCTCATTGAGTCATAAACCTTTAGTATAAGAGCAAACAGAGATGATCTTTCCCACTCTGCCTTTCTGCCTGTGTCCATGGCTCCATGTGGATTGTTTGACCTTGAAAGCTATCAGTGCCCTGCTGTGTTTTCATGGACTTGGATCCATGAGACTCTGCACCTGTTAGACTGTGATCTTCTTGTTTCTTTTTTCAGTGTTACCAGCCTGCAGATACATGAGTGTGAAGAGATACTTCTAGAATAGCACTGGACTTGTGGATTTGAGTTGGATGAGGATGGGGTGCCTTCTTGATATAAAATTACCTCTTAATATAAAGCTTTCCTCTTATACATAAATGATTGCCACTGGATTTGCTTCTCTAGTCAACCTGGCCTAATCAAATTCTCTCGTTCAGTTCAAATGACTGGATTCTTTGTCTATAGAGAAGCTCCACATGTGCACAATCAAGTTTTGTGTTTCTTTTCATTTTAAGTCACGCACCATAAGGTCCTCAAAGCTTTGCCTTTTCCCCCATCATATTTTGAGCACCTACAAACCCAAGTGTTTCATCTTCTGGCACAGTAATCATTCAGAAGTGGACAGTCTCATTATACAAATGTATTCTAATTCTGGAATTTCCTCTGAAACCTGTTCATGAAAGAAGGACCCTACTGGTGTTTGAAATACCAGTGTTATAGCTTTCAGTATCATAATAGCACACAAGCTACCACAGTATGACACATATAAGTGGAACTCCCCACACTAAAAACCTTCAATGGTTTCTAATCATTTTCATTGAAGACCAGCCTTAAAATATACCAGTTCCTATGTGATCTGGATATTTGAGGATTGCTTGTATAAAATATTGTTTTCTCTTAAACTTGGAGTCCTTAAAACCACAAAATAGATAAACTAATAGGGATCATATTTGTGTCAGAAGAGAGTTGCACTCCACAGGGTTTCAATGACTGATTTTTCTGTATCCTGTATTAGACTTTGTGCATATTCATTTCCTTTGGTTCAGAGTCCATATGGTGTCTATATCTTTTCACCTGACTCTAAACATAGATGATTATTCAGTTTTCCTTTTTTTCATTTTATTACTTACTTAGAAAACTGTGTTAGTCTGGGTCAACTAGAGTCACAATTTCATAGGTACTCGTATGTATATAAGAAAGAACTTTAGGGCTGAGCCACGATGGCGTAGTGGTTGTGCACAGGACTGCGGCCCACTGGGATGGAGGTTCAATTCCAGCAGTGGCTCCACAGGAACAAAGGCTGGGCCTCCTACTCCCACCACCAGAGGGCAGTGATGCCTCCAAAAAACAAAAAACAAAAAGAAAGAAAGAGCTTTATAGACAAGAACAATTGAGAAAACATCCAGCCCAGTCCAGATCAAATCCATAAACGTGATATTGGCCCATATGTCCAATACCAATCTATAAAATCCTCTTCAGACGCACAAAATACGTGCAATGATGTTGAATGAAGGAAGATCACAGTGGGTGGATTGTCTTGGGGATCCAGTAGCAGTGAAAATATCTCAGTTCTGGCATGGGTCTCCCCTTGACTATTCCAGGTCCACACTCTCACTGCCATCAGCATAGCTCCATGTGTCTTGTGAGTCGAGTCTCTCTACTGACATGTGTCCTACTTCCACTGAGCAATTGATCTCTGATATGCCTCCAAATGAGTTCATCAGACTAAGCCCTACCCCTTCACTCTTCATCCTAGAAAGTTAACAACAGATTATGTAGCTACCACACCAACCTTCGGGACAATCTTGAGTTCCAACAGTAGGTTACTGGTCACTAGTTACTATCACACCTTTAACTTGAGTGTAACTGCTCCTGATGACCTCAAAATGTCCTATTTTCTCACTGTTCTCTCCGTTTTACAAGATCTCTCCTGTCACCTCCACAATCCCTATATCATTTTATCTTTTAGCAAATATCTACTCATTTTTAGAGCTAAAATGAGTCCTCACTTCCATAGGGCACATTTCCTTCATACTGAGGATGAATATATATTTTCATTATAGAATCTCAGGGCACTTGTATATCTCCTTTACAGTCATTAAAATTCCAATTAAAATCCATTTTGACTATCACATGAAATATTTGTATTTCCAACTATATTATAAAATAATTATGTTATAGATGATGATTTGTTTCATTAACCACTGTATCCTTAGTATCACCAGAGTGTTCAGACACTAGAATGTTCCAGATAAATATTATTAAATAAGTTAATGAATAGATACATGAGAGATTCAAAGAAGAAAACGGCTTGGTCCACATTGTGAAAGGCCTTGAATTCAATGCTGAAGATTTTTGTATAGAGAAATTAAGGCTGCCTATACTTACAAAAGAAAATTGGAGACTAAAGTATTTATCTAAGTGTGAGTAAATGAAGCTGTAAAATCAACTGTAAGTCACTTATTTTCTCAAGGTCTGAGCTACAAATCAATTCAGAGATAGACGTAGATTTCTGGAACAAAATCTTTGTTGCTTTCTTCATTTCTTATGACTTTCTAGCTTGTCAACATTTCTTCTCTGAAAATCTCCCTTCGTCCAGATCAGATTATGTTCCTTTATTAGACTTATATTCTGCTACTGTGCTACTTCTAATCCTAAAGGGGAAATGTGTTTTTCTAAATACACCTGTTCTTCCTTGATTCTCTAGGAAGGTCTGATTCCCAGGAACACAAGTCCAACCTCACTGACATTGCCTTGGCACTGAGCCACAGAAGCCTGAGAGGACAGAGTGGAACTATCCCTGTGGAGTAACTTGTGGGTCTGAAGAGCTGACTTTGGGTTCACATCCCGTGGCTCCCCCCACCACAGTATCACTCTTCCCTCTGGAGATGCAGCCCTTTGAAATTCCTTATCACTTTCACACTTGGAATAAACTTATTTATTTTTTCTGTTTCATTCCAAGCAGATGATATATTCTCTTAATGAGAAGAACATCTAGATTTTTCTCACATCCTAATAAAAGTCACTGCTCTTCTGGGGGTCAAAAATCAGACACATGGTAAAACCTGTGTGTAATTAACACATGTGAGGCGGTCTGACTCAACATGGCCCTCAGGAATCTGGGGTGCGGGAACCACAGTTATTTTTCTTAGTCATGGAGCTCATTAAAAACAACATGTAGAGAAGTAGAATTTAAAGGAGTCAACCTAGTATCACTTACATCTCTCTCTGCTAACAACAAAGTATGTCTCAATCTACAATGCTCTGTGGCAATTGAAAATCCTAGACGTTGGACCTATACACAAGGCTAGAAAAATGATAAAAGCAATAATTCAGTATGAACTTTCCTAGAAGAGAAAGATCCTCTTTGCCAGTAGTCCTTTCCGCTACCAGGCCTGCTTAGTAGACATCTGAAGAACTCAGTATTGTCAGAGATGATACATAAAGAGCCATTTTTTCATCTTATGGAGACCTGGAGAGTCCCAATAACAGTATGTTTACTTATCTGCCTGATTACTGCAGATGAACAATTCAAAACCACCAGATACTCTGTGGGGAAAAGATGAGACTATTTATCCCCATAAGCCTCTGGGGACACTTCTTCCCTGCCCTACTGAGTCACGTGAATGGGAATAGACTCAAGGACAGTGAGATTTTCGAGTTTATGGAGATGTGTGCTCAAGATGTGAGACCCATGCTGAATCCAGAGCTTCTTGCCTATGGTAAAATGGCATGGTTCTGTCAATTACAAAATTTCACATTTTTGAGAGTCTAAGGAACACACCTCTCTAGATTAAAAAATCCATATTTGCAAAAGATCTTTAGGGATATGGGAACAAGGTTAAGAAATCCCTTCCAGTTAGATAACTCCAAAATTCTGTTCCTTAGCTATTTCTGAAAGTTTCCCATCAATGCTTCATGTTTGAAAACTAACAAGTGTGCTAAACAATAGCCTTTTGATGTATGTCTGAATTCAGAAACACACAAGAGATGCAAGTTGTCTGTTTTATTTGGTAAAGATAAATGTGTTAAATTATTACTAATAATAGCAATATTGGGAAACCTTGCTGATGTATCTCTCTCTCCTCTCCCACATCCTAGACTTCTACACATAAACACACAAACACACGAAAGAGAGAATAATGAAACCACAAAATGTTTTCATGTTTAACAAAATAGAAAACACTCCCCTTTTAGTAATCACTGCTCCTTTCTGGGGAGCAATGAATGGAGAGTGGCTCAGACTACACGTCACCTTCCCATATGAAAACAAGAAGGACAGGGAAGACATGTTAACTTTTAAGAGTAAGAACACTATGTCCCTACATAGAAGTTCTTTAAAAAACAATAAAATAAAACAAAAAGGTCTGAGCTATCTGATGCAATCAATCTGATCACACTGTTCATTATGAATTAAGAATATTAGACTGCTGCGTCTATTGTATACTGAAGAAAACCATCAGGAGAAACTGAAGCAAACCTTCCAAAATGGTGGGAAAACAGTTGTCGACTATCAGACTTAGGGAAGAAATATAAGCCATAAAGTTTAACTGACTCTAGAAAGATAAAGCCCATGAGTGAATAGAAGGCATAGGCATATAAGAGACAGCTTTATGTTGATATTAAATAACTGACCTCTTAACTTCTAATCATTCCTGCCTTTCTGAATCTGTCCATTCATATAGAGATAGTCTAATGTGGCTTGGATAATAGGCCCTGGCATAGGAATAATTGTAAGGATGGAGCTGGGTCAGACAGTACTTTGTTTTGTATTACCTTGGGTTGCTTGATAGCGGTTAGAATGGACTCCTTACCACCTAACAACAACAATGCTTTTAGAACACATACAACCGCCCCTGCTGACAGCAGGCAGGGACCTCTAGCAAGATCATTTGATCCCAATGGACTCAAACATACCCGCCAATGTGAAAACGGTGCAGGACCAGTCAACCATACATAAGATCAAAAGTGAAGAAGTCAAGAATAGTATAATCTCATACTCTAAAATAACAAATAAAAACCCTTGCATTTGCTAACATTTCTTTAATCATGATGAGTAGATGGAATTATTAAATTCTTCTTTTATGGTATCAAAAGCATGCTTTTCCCACTCAAACTGAATTTTCTCCAATGATCTTTTTTAAAAACCTTGGAATATTAATAATTATACAATTAGTGTAAACTTGTCACATCTTTGGATGACTATTTGCAGGTTGACTTCCTTTATAAATTGTTTTATGCTGTCTGAAATGATTCTTCATATAACTGGCCTCTTTATACCTTGTATTACTAGAGGAAGATTATTTTTCAACAGAGAAAATACTTATTTGGCTTCTCTGGCATGTGGATACATCTTTTTTTTATGGATACGTCTTTAACAACATAATTGTTAGCTTTGAGTTCATACCTTCAATTAAATAAATTATTCCCACTCTAACTTCCAGAACCATATGCTAAACACATTTATGCACTTGTCATTGTAAAGGTTTAAATAGATAAGATATCAAACCAAATAAAAGAATCACAAGCAGTAGCTTGTGAAAAGATACAATACACAGTTACCTGGGTGTCTGAATTCTTTGACACTCCAGAGGTCCAAGTTCCCACATGTCCCGGATTCCAATGTATGTAGTCTCCTTTAACATTTCACTACACTCAGGTAGGAAGTCATTACCAGAAGCTGTCCCATCCTTGAAGATGGAGGTCTTGTTTTATTAAGTTCATAACACTTTTCTACTTTGTTTATATCATTCAAATGAAAACATCGGAGGAAAAATATGTTTGGAAATCATATTTTTTTCCAAACTAACCTGTCACAGGTTTAGATTTAGTCTCTTTCTGGGAAGTGAATTTTGTTTGATAGTCTATCTACAAGAAATACAAACAAAATATTTCCTAGAAGTGAAGATGGCCAAACTGGCTTGTTTACATTGGTCCCAATATCAGGAAAGACCCATCACTTACCAAAGACATAATATTTGATAAATTGAGGGTTTCTGAAAATAAAGGGGAATCTTTAATGAGATCATTTGATCATGATATTCTCAAACACACCAACCAGCATGAAAGTGGCACAGGACAGGCGACCTTTGCTGAGAATATAAGATTGGCATGAGTGAAAGCAAATCAATTGCAACCAATGCAGGGAGAGATGTGGAAGGGCAGATGGGTTTGGGAGGAAAGCATATCTTAGCAGTACTCTGATAATGTTATTTAACAGAAAGCAATAGATTGAATTAGAAGGTACAATTTCAAATAATCTGCAGACTGTTTTCATTTTGTTTTGCTTTGCCTTTACTGTGAATTAGAGAGGGCTTTCATTTAATATAATAAATTTTGTATTCAACAACAAAAACTTCTTATGAAACCTCCCTATTATTCATATTCTGTTCTGTGGTGTAGAGAGAATAAATATAATATTCTGAAGAGAAACAGAGAATAGGGATGAGAGAGAAAAAGTGTTCAAGTTTTGCCCTTTATATGCTTCAGTTTTGTGCATTAGAAATCTCCCTATTATTTTTTCTTTGTTTCATGAGGACTAGCAAGAAATACAGCCTAAAGATATCACAAAGTAGCTATTCTCAAGATGAGGACAGACTAGCTGGAAACAAATAGAGAACAGATCTAAAACAACAGGTATACATTATAATTTGGTAAGATACCTTAGTATCAGAATCATGAATGTCTATGACTTTCCTTGGCCAAAAGTAATAGGAATTTATTCCTGAATCCTCAAGCGAGGTGATTACAAATGGAAGGAATGTGGATAAAGCAGTAAGGAGAATTTCCACTGTAATTCAGAGCAGTGTGAGAACACACATTTCATTGCATGCAGGAAATAATAAATTGTTTACTAGTGAGGTGTGTATGGGGACCAACAGTAGACAATAATGCTAATAAAATTTCTTGCAATACTGAGGAGCATAAGCTATATTCTGGAAAGGAAGATGAACCACTAAAATCTTTTTCCGGAGGGATGGTGCAAGGTATAGTCAACATTTGAGATCAATGTTTCGGTTTTGTAATTTGAAGGGAAAAGATTTTGATACATGAATCTATTTAGGAGGATATTAAAAAGCCTATGGCAAGAAAAATACATATGTTATACTAAGATCATAAGAAAACCTGAAGAAGGAAATAGAAACTTAGAGATAGGGGGCAACCCCTCCCAGGGTGACGGACAGCAGAAAAGTGAGTGAAATGAGACAGTGGTCAATAAAAAAATTAGATAAATTTATAAATTTTCAAGGGGTCATGGGGAAGGGAGGAGAGAATGAGGGGGGAATGAGGAGCTGATGGCAGAGGCTCAAGTAGAAAGAAAATGCTTCGAAGAAGATGATGACAACATATGTACAGATGTGCTTGATACAATGGATACAGTATGGATTGTGATAAAAACTGTAAGAGCCCCCATTAACATAAAATTAAAAGATAGGGGACATTGATACTTTTGCCACTCAATGGAAAAATATTCATTCATAGGAAAGTAGAGAGAAGAAGGTGCAATGTAAAAATAAGGGAACAAAGGAGTAAGATTTCTGAAATCATAACATACTGTTCTGATAGCACATGCAGATGGAATATTTTAGCAAATAGTCAAAAATGAAAACTTGATATTTTGTCAGGACTAGAGTTTCAAATCTGAGATTCAACAATAAAGATTGTTATCTGACTCTTCAAAATTAGATCCCAAACTTAAAACTATATATCAAAAGTGAAGAAGTCAAGAATAATATAATCCATACATTAAAATTTTTCTACCTTCTTTACCCTAGGAGATAAGGCCTTTGTTTTTCTAACAAGCAAGCAAAAACAGTATATTTGCTAACATTTCTTTAAACCTTGGTACATAGATGGAATGATCCATTTCCTCTGTGATGGTTTTGGAAGCACGGTGTCCTCACAAAAACAGAACTTTCCCCACTTAGTTCAACTACTCGAAGCTCCAGGCTGCCATAGGTTTTCCAAAGCAATCCGTGCTGAGATGCAGTGCACCCACACCGACTTTGTGTGTGTGAACACATGGCTACGTGTAGGTCCATTTTGGCATCTATTTATCTATATATCTATATATAGATATATCTATATATATGCTTATATATCTATATATGTGAAGCATCTATATATGCTTCACATATATGGTATTTCATAGTCTAAAATCACCTGTAAAGATGCAAGGATAAGTTCATCTCACTCACTTATAACTGATTAATTAATTTCACTGAGATATAAAGCTCTAAATGATATTGCAAAGTAACTATAAGAAACATGAAATGAAATATCATTAAACAATTGTTCTGTTTTATAATGCAGCTGCGTAGATGGTGTTTAAAAAAATCAAAGTGAGAATAGTTTCCAAGAAGCTGGTAGATAAATACTTATGACTATACAAAGACTTCTCATTCTTCCAGCCAATATTGTAATTAGTATTACTGCAATAATGTATTTGACTCTTGATATTCAGGCAGGACTCATACAATTACATTATCTAAATCATACAAGTGATAGATCGAACAACAATGCTTCTAAATGTATTTCTTAATCCCTAACTTCAAATGTCCAGAATCCTTAGAGATTTCATTAGCCACCAAATTTAGAAAGATTGATTTCTTGTGTATAGGTGCTATTGTTAAAACTACTTAATATAGACAAGTAATGAGATTCAAATTATATTAATTAATTGATTGGCTAAAATGTAGAGTAGGACAGATTTTTATATATACATTTGGGGAGTTTGAGACAATCTAAATATTATTAATTCATAAATAGTGTAGTCCTTGCTAAATATTACATTATTTTTCTTTTGAAGCTATAGAATATATATATATATATATATATATGTATTTTTGGGGGGGGACATCACTGCCCTCTGGTGGTGGGAGTAGGAGGCCCAGCCTTTGCTCCGTGGAGCTGGAATCAAGCCTCCATTCCAGTGAGCCACAGTCCCGCGCACAACCACTACGCCACCGGGGCTCAGCCCTAGAATATTTATTTTAAAGGGATTGTTTCATTCATTCTCAACACATTGTTCTGATACTTTGTTTTAGTCTTCTCTAACAAGAAGAGTATAGCATGGATTACTGGACAAAATTTTTTCATGAAAAGAAACAGATTCAAAAAATGATAATATTTTACAGTCATTTAAAAAATAACAACGTGGCTCTTGATAGGCACCATTGAGTCTATTTTCAACCTGTGATAGTCTGGAATAGAATAGAGTAACTGGAATAGAATAGAGTCAAACCTTGAACGGTCACTACCACTCTCCCCATTCGGTTGTGAACTGAACTTTTCTGAACCATCAGACTTCCCTGAAATGTGTTTAGCATCATAGCAAAAATAGATAACCACAATAGACAAGTGGTGTCTGTGCCTGGGTCTCCAGCAGACAAGTCAAGAATTCTACCAATTTTGCTTAATAGAATCATCATTTTTAAGCATGCAAAGGTAAAGAATTGAAATTCTAGATTTTTTTTCAATATTGCCAAGGGCAAATTTTCAAGCAACTTATTTGTTTCACTGTGTATTTATATGAATGTTGTATTGTTATATGCCAAATTCATTTCAAATTCAACGATTTGGAACAACAAGCATTTAGTCATTTATAATTTCTGCGAGTATAGAAACTTGACATAGTTGATGTGGCTCTAGATCTATCCTACAGCTACCGTCAAGCCACCGACTAGGAGAGAAGGCAACTCAAGACTCAAGGGGAGCTGAGAAACATGCTCCTCCAAATCACGAGATCATTCACAGCTCTGAGAAGCCAATTCTAATGATCCACTTGTAAGCTCACTCATAGTAGATGCCTACCAGACTTCCCTCCACCTTTGCCACGGATAAGCCCCCGGTAGTAGTCCAAGGGAGAGATTCCTTTTGGAAACTATGAAGTTTTTATAGCCTAATTTAGAAACAGAACCCCTTTGCAGCTGCCACATTCTATTCCTTAGTAGTGAATTAGCAAGAATGGCACACACAGTCTTGGATTACTAGCTCAGAAAAGTCTTCCATGGTGACTTTGCACTCCTCTACATGTTCCTGTTTGGTCCCCTCTCACATGAACTTGAACTACACCACAATTTCGCCAAACTCTTCAAGCTCCTGATGACTTTCTTAGCTCTCCCCTCAGCAGATGAGGGCTTATTTCTCTTTCGAAGAGAAGCACAATTCCTCAAGCACCAATCATTCGTAACTTCCTACCACAGGCCCATCACATTCACATTTGTCAGAGTATGTATTTTTTTCACCATTTCAATATTTCAGGGAAAGGTGTTTTTTTTTTCTGTTCTTCAAATACGTTTCATCAATTTAGGAAGTTTAGGGAAGCACATGTCAAATTAACCTTAAAAATGTATTCGTTCTTCAAGTTTATCAGATAATCAGCACCTGAAAGAGTTCTCTCTCCTCTGGAAATCCAGAGGCATCAAGGTCAGATGTGGGCCCAGGAATTTGTATTTTAGCAAATATGGTAGATGATTCTTCACAGAAAGTTAGAAAGCCACTCAATTATCATTTTAGGTAGACTGCGTATTAACTATTCATCTTAGAAAACTACACATTAAAATGGACCAGCGTACAAAGTAATTGATAAGGTAGGGCACAGAATATTATCCAAATGAAACTGCCAAGAATAAGACAAAAAGAAATCTGCGTATGTTTCAGTAGCAAATATCGTGTGTGAGTCACTGAGTGGGTTCAAGTGGTTGCAATCAGTTGAACTTTCTTTGGAAACATTTTCCCGGGGATTGGATAATACTAAGAACTACTTTAGTAACTCAGCATACTTTTTGTTTCAGAGAGAAAAACAATGTAGGGACGTGCAGTTGTTGAGTAGGTTTTGTTAAATTTGAGAACTTTATAAAATAATATTGGTTTGGAAGAAGAAGATGAGTACTTAGACAAGATTTAGAAAAAAAAATGCAATTGTTAGAGGTTACATAACCTTGACTGGATGGGTTAGATAATTAAATTTTGAGATTAAAAGGTAGGTTGGTGCCCTGTTGATGACAGAATGAAAACTAAAGGTTATTTAGCAACTGTGCATCTGCTTATAAGTATTTTATGATCATATGATTTAAGCCTGGCAAACACACTTGCCAGAGAAAGTATCATTGTGCCTGTTAATAAATAAGTAAATGAAGTCTCAGATATGATTAGATCACACTACAACAAGGAAAGTCAATATAGCTCTGGGACAAATGCATTTCATTTATTATTATAGAAGTTATATTAACACATTTAAAAACTAATATCTTGGATCCAAAGTAATTCTTAAAACCTCATAAAAGGCATACATGTGTATACACCAATGAAACCTGCAAGCACTCCAAATATTGTGAAGGAAAAAATAGCATTTTATTTGCAAAATGTTAGACCATCAGTGTCCGGTGTTGTGCTTTTTAATTTTGAAAAAGAAACATTTGACTAACAAATTTAAAATTATGATTGGGAGCAAAGTACCATTTTATTTATCATTAAAAACTTTAATAAAGAGAATTGAATTAAAATGGAACTTGATTAAATGCTTTCACTCAATGTTGGACAAATATTTTGCTTAAGGTTCCTAAATTACACCTGATTAAAATGTGTGAAGGAACGTTTTTTAAATATCACCAAATAAATTTCAGGAGAAGAGATATAGGTTTGATGTTATTAATACATAAATTACAGCATCACAACCTTCTATATTAAGGTCTTTGAGTATTAAAACAAAACAAGTCAGTTCTTTCAAGCCTAAGGCAGACTTTAGGATTCTTTCTTTTTCCAGGTGCCAGGCCCCACTAGTTGCAGTGATGGTGATAGAATCTCACATCAACAATCCACTCTCCCTCCATCTGGTCCAGCGTTGGCAAACTGCAATCACTGTCTCTGAAGTTAGGACTCCTTGCCACCTTTCAAGGTACACTTTCCCAGCAGGTCCTCTGCATAAACCCTTGGCTTCTAGTCCACCAGCTGCTCTTGGACTCTCTGCAATACGCTTCTGAGACCCAAGAGAGTTATGACGATCCAATCAGCTGAGGGATTTTAAAACACTTTACATTTTAAAACACTTTAAAGCTGTCAGTGTCCTAGATTGAGGTTCTTAAAAGATTCTGTCCTAGTGTAAGAGATTCTTAGTAGTGCTTCTTCTCTTGAAAGGTTTTTATAGATCCCATAAGAGTGAGCCAAGGAGGCAAGTGATGTTGGAACATTGGAAAAAGACAATATTATGCCAGATACCAAAATAGCTCTGACAGAATGTACCTCAGGGTGAATTTTTGCCTTGGAAAATGTTGTTTTTAAAGTTGCCAAGACATACTTATTTTTTATTTCAATATCTTATCAACATGAATAAAATAAGAAAAATATATTTGAGAGAGGGATTACAGTGGGGCTATAGTTTGGTAATGTGAGGTAATAAAAGAGTAATTCCATTTCTAGTATGAATTTTAGTTTTATTTTTTCAAATTCATGTTCCATGTGAATGCTGAAATAAAAACGCATGCTAATTAGTAATTAATATTCATCAACTTGTCTAATAGTCCTCAACATGAATGGTGATTAGATATTTATAGTGCTGTGATTCTCTAGTTAGAGAAATGAATCATTTTCATTGGAAATACATTATGGTCCATAGAAGAATTTATGCCAATACTGGTAAAATCCAATGATGATTTAAACTATGCATATGTCTAATAAGTTAAGGATTTTTAATCATGTACATAGCAAGAAGATACTTTAGTAAAATTGAGTCAACAGCTAAATGAGCAAAGAATTCTTCTTCATTCATATAATCTTCCTGATTTATCTCCCATGACAGACATTAGTCTGTCAATTTTCTGGAGTTATAGTTGTCTTGTGGTACTAAAATCTGCTGCCACTGAATCAACACTCTCTAGTCGTGACCCTTTTTAGTGTTTCCAAGGCTATACATTTTTACAAGTGTAAAATAGCCTCCTCTTTTTTCCTGCTGAGTAGCTAATGGATTTGGACAGCCAACCTTTAGGTCAGCTCCAACTTTTACCTGCCAGAACCACGTGGGTCAGGGAAGCTTCTGGTTAGTCAATACCTGGCAAGTTGCCATTTACTTCTCTGGCATCTATTTCCCTCTATATTAGCTATTTCCCATCCACTCACATAGGTGTGACTACCATAATGTTAAAACAAAGCCCTCTTGATAGTGCTGTACCCTTTTATTTTGTACTACTAGCAGCCTTTGAACTAATTAGTACTACCTTCTTTTCAGTTTTCAAGACACCCAACAAAACTGAATGTTTTCTTTTCATTATATGATCTTGTCATTGTTGGTTTCTTATAATCTCTCCGACCTCTAAAATATAGTATGTCTGGGGCATGTCCTAAGACATCTTTTCTCCTTGAGTTACCTATTTAGTGATCTCATTCAGTCTCAAAGCTCTAAATACTGTCAACATGCCAAAAGCTTCCCAATTTATGTCTCCTTAGTCTTTCCACAGAATGCTAGACGAATAAATTCAGCAGATGACTTTATATCCCCACTGGGAATTAAGCATCTCAAATATTAATTTCTTGATATTATTGGTGAAAAATATTTGTCCCCAAATCTTCTTTAGCTTAGTAGTTGTTAACTGTTAATTTTCATTATTTCCTTTGACTTAAACCAGACACATGGGACTCATCCTTGCCTCTGATCTATCCCCACCCCTTGTCACCATGTCGAGACAGCAAATATTTTCAGGAACAGACAGCCTCATCATTTCCCTCCAGAGCACTGGTGGGTTTGGACCTTTGACTTCATGACTATTGGCTCAATGCCTAGCCCACAGCCTCATGAAGGCTCTTTCTGAATTATAGTACACATTCAAATAAGGAACAAATCCTGTTCACTATATCTTTAAAATGGTCTAGCTGTTAATCCTTTAGTTAGATCCATGCATAGATGACCATGACCCTATGTACTGCCAAAGAAGTGCATTGTACTGTGCAAGTCTCACAATAATTTCTATGCTTGAGCTAATTGAAGTCCTTGTGTCAATCCATTTCATGGAGGCTCTTCTTTTTTTGAATTGACCCTGTATACTACCAAGCACAAGATCCTTTTCTAGTGACTCATTCCCTACTGATAACATGTCCAAAACACGTGTGCTGAATTCTTGCCATCTTCATTTCTAGGCAAAATTCTGGCATTTCCAAGATAGATTTGGTGCTCTTTCGGCTACTCAATATTCTTCACCAATATCATAATTTCAATGCATAATGTTTCCTTTGCTTTCGCATGTCCTTGAGGCAAAATGCCATGACTTTAGTTAGGTGAATTTTAGTCCTCAAAGTAGTATCTTTGCTCTTTAACACATCAAAAAGATCAAAATAAAAATATAGAACTAAACTTTTATCATTCCCTCTATTGATAATCCCTTAGTCATTTGTCACCTGGATTAAAGCTTTGAAATGGGGCTTGAAACTTTTTAGCCTATTTGTTAATAAAGAAACCTGCTTTTGTAAATCAGAGCATGTATGGCCCTGCCTAAAAAAAATAAGACCAAAAAAATCCCCAATAACTTCCCATTCAACTTAAAGAGAGATAAAAGTCCATACACTGCTTGTAGAAGCTACACTCTGGCCTCTCTTCCCCCTATCACACCTTCTTTACCTCTCTGTGACAGCCATGCTGGAATGCTGGCTGCTCCTTGATCACCTGACATTGGATCTCACCTGACTTTCATATTGCTACTCCTGATATGATCCTTCATGCTTTTCAGGTGTGTGTTTAAAGTTATTTTTCTAAGAAGAAAAATAATTCCTTTGAAATAATTCCAATTCATAGCAACCCATGTGAAGAGTTAAACTGCCCCATAGGGTTTTCTAGAGTATAATATTTGTGGTATAAGACCACTGGGTTTTCGCCTACAGAACCACTGGAGAGATACAAAACCCTGACCTTTTTGTTAGCATCAGAGCACTGAGACAGTCTTTGGGCCACAGACCTCATTTTTATTTAAATATAAATATTTGATAAAGGATTTCTTAACCACTCTATTTAAAATACCCCTTCTTTGACGATCTCTATTCCCATGTGCTGCTTTATTTCCCCCTATACTTTTTTTGGGGGGCATCACTTTCCCCCTGTACTTTTACTACATCTTAACTCTCTTTGTGTTTTAGTTCCTAGTTTTATTGTTGTTATAACAATAATAATAAATAAAATAATAAAATAAAATAATAATTTATTTTACTGTTGTAGCCTACTTAAATTTAACCTCCTTTACAATAGACTGTCTTATCTAGTTTGTTTGTTGGTGCATGGAACAGTGTTTGATACACAGTTGGAGACAAAAAATTCCATTCTAATTAATAAATTAACAAATGAATGCTCAAAGTATACATACAATCTAACAAGGGAATAAGGTTACCACAAAAGCCCCAGAAACAGAAGTGGCAAAGTTCAGTAATTAATTATAGTAATGGAAAGAGATATTTAGAGGCCAATACTTTATAAAGGACTGGAAGATGATTTCATATGATCATATTCCTCATGTCTATGATGTGAATAAAATTTGGTAATTGATCATGAAATTCATATTCTTCTTTTTACATTGTAGCAAAGACATGTAGTGCCTAATACTTGATTATCACAAGATTTTCTATTTTCAAAAATACAAGTTATTTGTACCATATGAGCTATTTTTTGTTGATGTTTACCCCTGCAGAAAAATTAATTTATCATTCTACTCTACACTTAAGCATCCTTTCGCTTTGAATTTACTTGAAACCAAGCATTATCAGGGCAAGCACTATTACATTTTGTAAAGTACCATTTTCCTGCACGCCTACTACATGATCACTATAAACAAATGACATAAGTGAATGCATCTTCCCTGAGTTCCATATTTCCACTATATTACTATTTTATATCATAGTACATTGCTTATAAGTTAACTCAATAGTTTATTGTTCATACTTTCACTCGGTAGTTTATTATTTGTTGCTGGATTATTGTTGATGCTGTTCTGGGTTATTGATTTTTAATTCAAAATCACAGTGACCCTCTGTGAGAGAGCTGAGCCAGCCTCACAGAGGTCCTTGGGTCAGTCTTCACTAAAGGGGAGTGCGGGCTCTTTTCTCCTGCAGCACAGATGGTAGGGTTGAGTGGCTGACATTGCTCCACAAAGGTCCTACTGTATTATGCAGTGGTATGTGTTTATCTGTATTCAAACAAAATTGTAGACATCTTAAGTTGTTATTCTTGTTCAGTGCCACAGAGTAAGCTGTGACACACAGTTATAATGTGTCCAACAGAAGGAATTGTAAACCACCCTGACAATTATTGACAAGTCTTTGTTACAGCCACAGTGCCAATGCATTTCTTGTTATCTCACCTTGCACTTTACCACGCATAATGACCTTCTCTAGGAAGTAGTCTCTTCAGATAGTGTCCCCAAAGAACATACAGTGTAATCTCCCTGTCCTCCCTTCTAAGGACCATTCTAGCTGCACTTCTCCAAAACAGATTTGCTTCTTCGTGTAGTGACCTATAGTATTTTCACTATCCTTCCTCAACCTCATAATTTAAATGCATCAGTAATACTGTGGTTTCTTTGTTCCGTGTCTGACTTTCAAAGCATATGAGATGACTAGAAATACCACACCTTGTGTCAGGTGCAACATAATGCTCAATGTGGCATCTTTGTTCATTAATCACTTAAAAGGTCTCGTGCAGCAGATTTGTTCAACCAAGTGTGTTGTTTGATTTCCTGATATCTGATTCCATGAGCATTGAATGTGAATCTAAATATAATGACAAGCATTACAATTTTGAATCTTTCCTGTTTATCTAGTAATCCAGCTGTGGGGATTTTGCTTTTGTTTTTCTTTTGCATTGATTTGTTATCCAATCTTAAGCCTATAGACTTTGATTTTCATCAGTAAGTGCTTCCATCCCTCTTGGTTTTCATCAAAGAAGATTATGTGATCACTATATCAAAGAGTGTTACTGATGCCTGGTGCCCCATTTCTCTCCTTATGGTTCAGTTTATTAGATTATTTGCACAGCATACGGATTGAATGCATATGGTACAGTATATAACCTCGAGACACATATTGTCCAATATTAAATCATGCAGGATCTCTTTGTTCCATGTGAGTGACTGCCTCTTGATCATTGCGCTGGTTCTACGTGAACACCATGAAGTGTTCTGGAATCCCATAATGCTATCCAGAGCTTCCTATCACTTGGATAGTTAAATGTCTTTGCATGGTAAATAAAATACAAGTAAACACCTTCTTGGTACATTCTGCTTTCAGCTAAGATCCACTTGACATCAGCAATATCAGTCATATATGTTTTCTTTGGAATGTGCATTGAATTTATGTATTGGTGCATTCATTTTAAAACTATTTTCAGCAAAATTTTACTTGCATGTGATGCTACTGACATTGTTCAATAATTTTTGGATTTTGGAATATGACAAATAGTGATCTCTTCCACTATGGCCAGGTATTAACTTTCAAATTTGTGGGAATGAGCAAGATTATTTTCTGTGCTGAGTCAATATTTTGGAATGTTTTGAGTGGTATTCATTCAGTTCTTGGGGTCTTTTGTTTTACTACTTGTGGTAGTTACATAATCTAGTGTCAATTTGAGAAGATCATAACTGAAGGGGTGGAGTCTGCCCTGCCAATCAAGTTATAACCAATGGGGCCTCTGTTTATGCATGGCCTCCTGAGAATTCTGGCAATTTCTGTTTTTCTTTCTTAGAGATGGGAGACACTTCTCTCTCTCTCTCTCTCTCTCTCTCTCTCTCCTCACTCCCTGAGATGATGTTCTACTGACAAGATACTATTCCTTGGAGCTACAGAAGCCACATGGACCTACCAGACCTCTGGAGCCAGAGAAGCCATATAAAAACCCTTGCCAGTGCTGATATGCTTATAGCACTACTGGATATGGAAGACTTCCAACCTATTGGTTTGTGATCTTCTTGCATTCAGTATCATTGCATGTGATTCATGAGTCTGAAGAGGCTTTAATAGCATGTTATCTGACATATAGTCTAATATCAGACTTATGAACTTGATCTGAATTGGATTGGGATGTTTTCTTAATATCCACTTGCTCTTGTATATAAAGATCTTTTCTATACACATATTAGCATCCATAAATTTATTTCTCTAGTCTACCCAGACTAACACACTAAGTTAGTTCACCTAAGATTTATTTCTTTAATACCAATAGTTCTGTTTTTTTTATCATTAGCTACCACTTGAAGTGATTGGTTGTCCACCAATTCTCTTTAGCACAGTGACTGTGCATTTGTTCATTCTCTTTAAGCTTTGAGACAACATCTATGCCACATAGGTCCTTTCACTTTTCCTTCCCGGGGAATGTGGCAATCAGTTAACCTTCAAGTTGCACAGTCTATTGACTGGTTATGGCTGCATTAAAGAATAAGTATAGAATCTCAATGGTAAGCAAAAGAATTTAAATAGTCAGTGACCTTTCACCATATCAAATCTGGGAGGCTCTAACTTATCAGCTTATTTGGAAAAAGTTGGTATGTTTTTAGACGCCTTAAGTCAAGGAGTTAGCTCATCTTTATTCTCATGATACTGGAAGGGGGCAAGAGAGCAAGCTGCTATATGAAATGCCTCTTGCAGCCGAGTTTTACCTGACTGAAATCTGCAATGCTTCTCATTATCTAGTCTTACCTTCCACAATAAATACCTTTACCTCTTTTCTACTGAACAAGAGGAAATATTGACCGACAAGATAGAATAGTTAAATAACTCGGTTTAGTTGACCTACATAGCAATCAGAAGAGACTGAGGTTAAACAAAAACTAGTCTGACTTAATGTCCCAATATAAGCAGTTTGTGACTACCAACAGGCTACCAGTCCACTGGTAATCCATATCAAAGGCCTGGCAGGATGCTTTTGTTAGAATCACAGTCACAATGCCCCTAAAGAAGTTCTACTCTGTTGCACATGGAGTCCTTATGGCTTGGAATTATCACGAGTTGGGATCAAGTGAACAATCAGTCAGGATTTTTATTCTTGATCTGGCATATGTACATTTTATACTACTTTATAATTTATCTATAATCCTGACAAGGTTGTAATGCCATGTAGAGTCAGAATTTAAATGCAGGTACAAGCACAGACATAATATAATTCCACTTTATATCACTGGATAAATTAAGATAATCTACTCAGAGAGGCAACTATTTAAGTCCAGAGGATGGACTGGCCTTTTTATGTATGAGACATGTTGCTACAGCTAAGTGGATTGAATGGAACTCATCTCACTTTCAAAGAGCTCTTATCTATATCCTTTGGGGGGTAATAAAATCTTTGCCTCTAAAGAAGGAGAGTTTTTGAAAAGAGACAATTCAAGGATATGAGAACACACCTTGAAATTTGATTAGGAGAATGAAATGCTGTCTTTTCCTTCTGCTGTTGCCTTGTGCATATTCACATTGACTTTCCCCAACAAGCTGTTCCTCCTAGGAGCATATTGATTTAATCGAATCTTACAGCTGTAGCTGGAAAGCACCCTGAATAACAATAAGGTTTTTATATGGAATACGACTTAATTTAGAGAACCTGCTGATGCAAAATGGCAGATTCATTAAACTGCCGGGCTGATCAATGTACTACCATTTGGAAAAGCTAGTCTAGAAACTAAATAGCTTTTCACATTGGCTGTCAGACATTCTTTTAAATATCTTGTTACATGTTATGACAGATGGATGAGAAACAGCTTTTGGTAATCAGAAGATCAAACCAGAAATTGGAGCCTACCAGGAAGGGAAATTACCTGTTTGCAATAGGTCTTGCTTCTCAGCCTGAGGGTTCGAAAGGAAATCTCCAAATCTCTCCAAAACTAACCTAATATTATCATTCCTTGATAATAATGACAGTGGAATACAAATCTTTTATTATGAAAGAACCATTCCTTCTGTTTTCTCAATTTTAACTGAATAGAGAGGTCCCTAAGTTCAAGAGGGAACATTGTTTATCAGCTAATCTGTGTCAACCTGCCATTTTTGAGCTTGTCCAATTAGGATTAACACACAAAGGGAGATTTTTTTTTGCCTCAAAAAGCAGATACTCAAATTGCAGTCAGTTGGCAAGGCATATAGAGTACAGCACACCAATGGGGAATCACATTTATGGACGTGAGACTTTTTTAATTTTAGCTCATTTTCAGTGGGAGTTATATTGCTGTGGCTATAATTTTTAAATGCTCTAATTTGATATAACAGTGATTATCCTGTAATCACTTCTCTGCTTGGTGAAGTTCTGAACCTGCTGTGGAAGTATGTGTGCATCGGTGTCTTATTTAGAATTCTGCTCTTATAATTCTTTCTTTAATATAAAGGTCAAAATATGCCATTGCCTCAACATTTCTCTGAAACTTTTCTCTTTCTAAATAACATTTCAAAACCGGGAACATAAAAACACTATGAACATAATAGTTGTTAAAAATGGTACTTGTAAAATAAAAAAGGTACTTGTGGCTGGGAGAAAGATAGTAAATGACCCTTTCCTGTAAGTCAGCCCATCTGTGATATCGTTTTCCCATATGTAGAATACCAATGCATCTCACCTGCCTCTTGACTCAATCAGATAGGAGACTAAGAGTAGGTAGAGGGTTTAAGTGAAAAAAAAAAGTTCACCAAGAGGTATCTCTGAAGAAAAGTTTAATAATCTACTATCAAAACATCAACCATGAAAAATCATAGAGAGACATTTTCTACTGTGACTCACACAGGGTCCCCATGAGACACCAGTTATTTTCATCTATTCGCTTGTTTGCTTGCTGGCTTGATTTTTTAAGGGATAAGAGAATTCTTCCTTTGAAACATTTTATAAATAAGGCTGCCCAATGGCCTATATCCAGTGTAATCATGGCATGGAGTATAGGCAGGGGAAAGAAAGAAGTCAAATTTTTGGTGTAATAATCAAAGGTACAGAGGTGAAAATCTCCAGAAAGTCTTCTAAACATGTAGGTGAATCAACAATTAGTGTTGATAACCCTGAATGGAAACTCAGCTTAGAAAAATTCAGTAGGTTTTAACTCAGCATTTAGAACATTATTTATGTTAAAGGAGGGATTGAAAATAATTTCTGTTTAGAGTACCATATGGTCTCCTCTATAATTATTCAACTTTGTCACTATAGCTTGAAGTAGACATGCCCAATATGTGAATGGTTCATCAAGACTGTGTTATAATAGTGTTTTATTTGAGCATTCAGGGAATGAGCCAGATTTGACCTGTGAGACATACATGCATACCAATCCATTACTATGTATTCATTTCTGATTCACAAGAAAGCTATAGGACAGAGTAGACTAGACCCGTTGAGTTTCTGAGACTGTAACCTATGGGAACAAAAAACCTCCGACTCCCCTCTGATGAGTGACTAGGGGGTTCAAATAGATGACATGGTGGTTAGAAGTCAAATATGTAATCCAATAAGCCACAGGCCTTGACAGATAAAGCACAATGAGTGGCAAGAACTTAGAATTAGAGTAATAGGCTACCAGGACAGTTATTCTAATGTCAATACAATTTAACAAAGAAATCAGTGGACAAACAGGGGATATAAACCTGGAATAAACACTGGAATCACTTACTTGCCTATACTAGTAAATATAAAAGAAAACTACTTAGACAATCTACAGGAAGAGATCCAATGGTGACTCCACAGAATAGTCAAACTGTATAAGATCATGAATGTCACATCCAAATAAATTGTTGTGAAGATCATCCAAGCAATGGTTGCAGCAGTAAGTACCTCATTAGGGAGCTGCTATAAGTTCAGGCTGGATTCAGAAGAAGACATGGAACAAAGTATATTATTATTCATGTAAGATGGATCATGAGTGAAAGCAGAAAGTACCAGGAAGGTATTTACTTGTGTTTTATTGACTTTGCCAAGGCATTTAATTGTGTATATCCTAGCAAATTATGGACAGTCTTGAGAAGAATGAGAATTCCAGAATACTTCTTTGTGTTCATGAGGAACTTGTACATGAATCAAGACGCACTTGTGCAAACAGAACAAGGGAATACTGCATGGTTTAAAAATTGGGAACAGTGTGTGATAGGGTTGAATCCTCTCACCAAACCTATTCAATCTAATGAACAAATAATCAGAAAAGTTGGATTATATGAAGAATGAAGGAAGGTTTATGCTTGTGGCAACATAGGAAGATTTGAAGCACTTACTCTTGGAATTAGAAGAATGCAATTTTCATTAAGGAATATGGTTTAATGTAAAAAAGACAAAGGCCTCACAGCTGGACCAATAGGTAACAGACATCATGATAAATTGATAAAATGTCAAAATTAGCAAGGATTTTGTTTTTCTTAGATCCATAACCAATACTCATAACCAGCAGTCAAGAGATCAAAAGACGCATTGCATTAGGTAAATCTCAAGACCTCTTGAAGGGTTCTTCATTACTGCAAAGCAAAGGTATTTCTTTGAGGAAGAAGAAGATGCACCTGACCCAACCCGTGGTATTTTCAATTACCACATACACATGTGAAAGTCAGACTTTGAGTAAAAATTAAAGAACAATGTATGCATTTGAATTGTACTACTGTCAAAGAATACGGAAAGTGTCATGGACAGTTAAAAAGACAAGAACTCCCTGGAATAAGTATGGCTAGTGTTCTCCTTAGAGGCAACAATGCTAAGATGTCTTACTTAATTTTGATCTGATGTCAGGAGGTACCTGTCCTTGTAGAAAGACATTCTGTTTGGTAAAGTAGAGGAGCAATGAACATGGGGAAGCTCCTCAAAGAAATAGATTGGCACCATGGTTATAACTAGACTGAAGACAGAGAGGGTGCATAAGCAAATGTGGCAAAGAAAGCTGATAGTGCCCAGTTATTAAAAAGATATAACATCTGGGATCTTAAAGGCTTGAAGGTAAACAAGTGGCCAACTAGCTTTTAAGCAACAAAGCCCACATGGAAAAAACACATCAGCCTATGTGATCATGAGGTGCCGAAAGGATCAGCTATCAAGTACCAAAGAACAAAAAATCATATCACTGTGAATGAGGGGGAACTGCTGATTGGGGACCCCAAGTCCATCTGTAGGCAATCGACATCCCTTTACAAAAGGGTTGCAAGGAGGATATGAACCAGTCAGGGTGAAGTGCAGCAATATAGAAGCAAACAACTTTCCTCCAGTTTTTCAATGCTTACCCCCCGTCCCCACCCCCATAATCATGATTTCAATCCTACCTTACAAATCCAGCTAGACCAGAGGATGGACATTGATACAGATAGGAAGCAGAAATACAGGTAATCCAGGACAGATGATCCCTTCAGGATCAGTGGTGAGAGTGGTGATACAGGGAGAGTGGAGGGAAGATGAGGTACAAAGGGGGAACTAATAGCAGGGATCTACACATAACCTTCTACCTTGGAGGGGGGAGCAGAAAAGTGGGTAAATGGATACATCAGGCAGTGTAAAATATAACAAAATAGTAATATAAATTCTCAAGGGTTCATGAGGGAGTGGATCAGGGAGGGGAAATGAGGAGCTGATACCAAGGACTCAAGTAGAAGCCAAATGGTTTGAGAATGATGAAGGCAACAAATGTACAAATATCCTTGACACAATGCATGAAAGTATGTATTGTGGTGAGTTGCATGAGACCCAATAAAATGCTTTAAAAAAAAGAATAGTAACAATTGTGAGGATGTGCAGCATTTCCTTGTGGACAGGGTTGCTGGGGGTCAGAAACAACTCCATGGGACCCTAACAACAGGAATAGGTGGAATAGCAATTTAAATATTTCAACCGGCTATTATATATTGGAAATACTCATTTGTCTATGGCAACAAATTTGGAAGACCTGACCAAATGTCTAAGAATAGTCTATACTTATGCCCATTCTAAAGAAAGGTGACCCAAGAGAAGGCAGAAATTATTGAATAACATCACTAATATCACAGTTAAGTATAATTTTTGTGTAACATAATTCAACAACAGTTGCAGCAACACATTGACGGAGAGCTGCCAACAATTCCATGCAGATTCCAAAGATGCCTCACGTACAGAAGAACATGACATCATAATTGGAGGAAAGCTAATTAACAACCTGGGATACACAGATGATACACCTTAAATGGAGAAAAGATTGATGTTTTCAGAATTTTGTCTTACTTGGACCCATAGTAAATGCTCATGGAAGTTGCAGTCTAGAGACCAAAGGACAAATTGTCTTAGACAAATCTGCTGCCCAAGATATTTTTAGAACATTGAAGAGCCAGGAGGATTTTTTTTTTTTGATTAAGGTATGTGTGACACAATTCTTGGTATTATCCACTGTATCATGTGATTGTGAAAGTTGGTATTGAATAAGGAAGACTTTAGAAGAATAGATGCATTAGAGTCATGGTGCTGTAGAAGAATATTGAAAGTACAATGAGTTGGTAAAAGGACAAACTGATCTGTATTGGAAGAAGTAAGGACAGAGTATCATACTTAGGTGCACTTTTAGGGGAAAGAAGGGCTAGATTTTGTTTTACATACTTTGGGCATCTTGTTAGGAAAGACCAGTCTCTCAAGAAGGACATCCTATGTAGAAAAGCAGAAGGTCAGTGAGAAAAAGGAAGGCCCTCTATGAGGTGGGTTGATGCATCAATGGACTGAGGAATTTGGAGCGATTGAGAGCATGGAGCAGTGATGCTTTTGTTTTTGTTTTCTCTCTGTCATATGGTCTCTATGGGTCAGAGGTGACTCATTGACACCTAACAACATTAAATTATAAACAACAGAGAAGAGCCATCGAGGCAATAAGTTCCCTTTAAAATATACATCCCTAGATGGAGGATATGTTCAGAAGCAATATCTTCACTGTGGTATTTTTGTTGAGTAAATTTTCCATGACTGTGCCAATAATTTTTAATTCATTATGCTTCCACTAGCCTCCTTTTTTATCTCCTTCTTGGACTGTTCAATAGAGAAGGAAAATGTGAATTTTGAATAAAAATCACACTGTAGAATATTTCAAATTATTCACAAAACTCACTGCCAAGTTAATGCTTACTCAAAGTGAGCCTGTGTAGTTTCTGATACTACAACTGTTTACAGAATCAAAAAGTCAAGTCTTTCTCTTGAGGAGCTCTTGCTGTTTTCATGATGCCGACCATGCAGATTGCAGTCCAATGCTTAATCACTGCACCACCAGAATGCATTAGAAAGTAAGTACAGAATAATAGTCGTGTGGAAATGCCACTTCAAATGTGAGAAAAAATGAGTTCCAACCCTGTTCAAACCAAATGGGAGAACTAAGATGCTAGGAAAAGGGAGTATTTTAGGTACATATAATGAGGATTTTAGTATTTATAATCTGTTCTACACAGGCATTGCAGGTCAACCTGATCTGTAATTTATTTTAATTTGTATGCCATTCATTTGGCCACACTAACTAGAAATCCATCAATCATGACAATAATAGCATTAGCTGCTAAGAATTAATGACTTTTTATGTGTTCAGGGCACTACATTAAAAATATATTCATGAGTTTTATACTGAAAACACTCCTATGAGAGGTGGGGAAAACAGAAATACAATCAAATTGAGTAAATTGCCCAGAAAGATGTATTATACAGGTTACATTCTCACTGTGGG